>JAVSCE010020505.1:0-113304 GCA_032199065.1 Smutsia gigantea
TATAATAAGTGCTAACATCTACTTCAAAAGAAGCCTTGCTAATTATAGGACTGGTAAAGAAAATGCATCTCTTCCTTGTTTTGAGTTGATACTGCATGATCTCTTAAAGTCAATGTTTGATCCTTGAAGAAGTAGGCATTTGTAGTGTAGTATGTGGCTAGGGGCCTGGGATTGTGAGAGAGCAGTATTAAGCAAGTACACACTGGAAAATTGTGAGAATAAACAGGCATGACTCATCTTGATGGGGAGACCATGAAAGGACAGAAGGGTGCCTATGCCTACCCTAAGGAGCTCTGGGAAGTCAAACGCCATCATGTATTGCTCTGGCCTAAAGAGCAGACATGGGAAAATGCATTTCTTGGAATAAATAATGGCTTTTGGGTGAGATCAACATTTGTGTTTACAAGGTGGAGTTTCTCAAAAGGTAAATGAAACCTTGCATCTTGGTAATAATAAGAAAAAGGAAGTCAGGAAATCCTGCAGAAAGGCACAGGCCTGAGGCCGAGGTTAGGACCCCTTGAGTGGAGTTCAACTTCTTGAGCACTTTTTATTTGGACTCTCTAATTGAGTTAAGTGCCTGTTAAATGAAAAACACCAATACTCTTCAGAGTAATAAAAAAAATCCAGAGTCTCCACAACATAACATCACAATGTCTAGAATACAATCCAGTGATACTCAACATATGAAGAGCCAGGAAAACGTGACATGTTCTCAAACAAATAGACAATTAACAGATGCCACCTGTGCGATGGTCAGAATGGTGGAGTCGGTGTGCAAGGGCCTCAAGGGAGCCGTCGTGACCACAGTGGGTGAAGTGTGCCCCCAGTAAATGCAAGGCAGGCAATCTCAACAGAGAAAGAAAAAAACACTTACAACTGGAAAAAATACAACAGTTGAAATTTTCAAAATGATCAGTGGTAGAATGGAGATGATGGAGTAAAAAGAGAGTAAACTTGAAGATATGTTCATATAAATCATGTGATCTAAAGAAGAAAGAGAATACAAGAAAAAAAAAAACAGAGACTCAGGGACCTGTGAGATAATTTTAGAAGCTCTAATGTATGAGCAAATGGAGTCCTAAAAGGATAAAATGGAAGAATGAAGCTAAAAAATTTTTGAAAAAATACTGGCTGAAAACTCCCCAAATATGGTAAAACACATAAACTTAAAGATTTAAGAAGTTTAGTGAACTCCTGAACAAGATAAATTCAAAGAGAATCATGCTTAGGTACATCATAGTCACACTACTGAAAACCAAAGATAGAATCCTGACTGCACCCCAGAGGAAAAAACATTGTCAACAAGGAAAGAATGATTACAAAGAGCATGCATCTCTTGTCTTTGGAGGTCACAGACAGTGGGACAACATCTGTAAAAAGCCTAAAGAAAAGATCAGCTTGAATTCTTTATGTAGGGAAGTATTCTTCAAGAATGAAGGTGAAATAAAGACATGTACAGAGAAAGGAAACCTGAAGAAATTGTTGCCACTGAACCTGCTTCTACAAGAAACGCTAAAGAAATTTCTTCAGTTTGAACTGGAATGAAACCAGTAGGGACCTCAGATGTCCAGGAATGAATGAAGAACACTGGAAATGGTAAAAATATGAAAAATTAACTATTTTTTCTCTTCATTTATTTAAAATGCATGACTGTTTAAAGCAGCACTGCCTAACAGGAATATGTGAACCACATAAGTAATTTGAAAGTTGCTAGTAGCCACATTAAAGACATTAAAAACATTCATTTTAATATATATAAAATATATACAACATATTCAAAATATAATTCCTACTTGTAATAAAATAAAAATTATTAATTATATTTTATATTCACTTTTTTCCACACTAAGTGTTCTAAATTCAGTGTGTATTTTATACATACAGCACATATTTCAATGAAGAATAAGCACACTTCAAGTGCTCAAAGCCACCATATCAGGCAGTGTTGACTTAAAAAAGAGTTACAGACTTCCGGGAAGATGGCGGCATGAGCAGGGCAGAAGAAATCTCCTCCCAACACTATATATACCTACGAAAATACAGCAAATACAACTATTCCTAAAAGAGAGACCAGAATACACAGGAAAGCACACAGCGTGCAGCTACACCCGAGAGGACTCGGCACCCCAAGAAGCAGGTAAGATACGGAGCCGCGACCTGGCGGGACCCGAGCACTCACCCACCCCAGCGCACTGGCGGGAGGAGAGGATTCAGAGCCGGCAGGGAGTGGAAGTACACCCTGCGAAATAACCAGCCCCGGTGATCTGCGTGGAGAGCGCTGACACACATAACACGGTGTGGCAGAGATTGGACGACAGAGGGGCAGGATCTGGGCAGGCAGCTCGCTGGGGTGCTTAAAGCTGGCTACCAGAAAGGAAAAAAAAAGGAAAAAAAAAAGAGAAAAGCGTGCGCTTCTTCAGCAGTCTTAAAGAGACAGGAGCCCACCAGAGGAGCAGGATGTCCCTGGCACACTCAGCCCAACGGGCTGGGAGTCCTAGGGAGTTTCGCACTCCTTAGCTGGGGACTGGGAAAGCGTGGCCGCACTTAGACTTCTCACTGAGATCAACAGCCTCCCATTGGTTCCCACCCCGGCCAGAGCTATAAAGGGCCCTGCAGAGGGGTGCGGCCATGGCTGCCGAATAGTGGGGCAACAGTGCCACCTACAGCATCCCCACAGAATTTAATCCCAGTGGGCGTTTATTTTTTGTTTGTTTGTTTTTTGTTTTGTTTTGTTTTGTTTTTTCGCTTTTTCTTTTCTTTCCTCTTTTTTTTTCCTCTTTTTAAAGTCTGAAAAAGCCCAGGTGACTTACGTGGCAACTACCAGCGACCACTTCTATAGCCATGAAAAGACAGAGGAATATGGTCCAGACTAAAATCAATCAGACAACCCCAGAGAGGGAGCATGAAGGGATGGAAATGCACAGTCTTCCTGAAAAAGAATTCAGAATAAAAGTCATAACCATGCTGATGGACCTACAGAGAAATGTGCAAGAGCTGAGGGAGGAAGTGAGGGAAGTGAGGAAAGACAATGCAGAAATCAGACAAGTGACTGACGGGCTTAACAGCAGACTGGATGACATGCAAGAGACTGTTAATGGAATAGAAATCAGAGAACAGGAATACAGAGAAGCTGAGGCAGAGAGAGATAAAAGGATTTCTAGGAATGAAGGAATATTAAGAGAACTGTGTGACCAATCCAAACGAAACACTATTCACATTATCGGAGTACCAGAGGAAGAAGAGAGAGAAAAAGGGATAGAAAGTGTCTTTGAGGAAATAATTGCTGAAAACTTTCCCACGCTGGGGAAGGAAATAGTCTCGCAGTCAACGGAAGCCCACAGATCTCCCAACACAAGGGACCCAAGGAAGAGAACATCAAGACACATAATAATTAAGATGGCAAAGATCAAAGATAAAGACATAGTATTAAAGGCAGCTAGAGAGAGAAAAAAGATTACCTACAAAGAAAAACCCATCAGACTATCATCAGACTTCTCAACAGAAACCTTACAGGCCAGAAGAGAATGGCATGATATATTTAACGTTATGAAACAGAAGGGCCTCAAACCAAGAATATTGTATCCAGCACGATTATCATTTAAATATGACGGAGGGATTAAACAATTTCCAGACAAACGAAAGTTGAGAGAGTTTGCCTCTCATAAACCACCACTACAGGATATCTTCAACAGACTGCTCTAGAGGGAAGCACCCTAAGGCTAAAAAGATGTCACTAGAGAAAATAAAATCACAGCAAAGAAAGCAGCCAATCCAAATACTAACTAAAGGCAAAGAATAAAACACCTAGTATATAAAGAATGGAGGAGGACAAATAAGAAGGGAGAGAAATAAAGAAACATAAGACGGTGTTTACAATAGCTTAACAAGAAAGTTAAGTTAGATTGTTAGATAGTAAAGAAGCAACCCTTGAACCTTTGGTAACCACGTATCTAAAGCCAGCAATGGCAATAAGTACATATCTATCGATAATCACCCTAAATGTAAATGGACTGAATGCACCAATCAAAAGACACAGAGTAACAGAATGGATAAAAAAGCAAGACCCATCTATATGCTGCTTACAAGAGACTCACCTCAAACCCAAAGATATACACAGACTAAAAGTGAAGGGATGGAAAAAGATATTCCATGCAAACAACAAAGAGAAAAAAGCAGGTGTTGCAGTACTTGTATCAGACAAAATAGACTTCAAAACGAAGAAAGTAGCAAAAGATAAAGAAGGACATTACATAATGATAAAGGGGTCAGTCCAACAAGAAGATATAACCATTATAAATATATATGCACCCAACACAGGAGAGCCAGCATATGTGAGACAAATACTAACAGAATTAAAGGAGGAAACAGACAGCAATGCATTCATTTTAGGAGACTTCAATACACCACTCACTCCAAAGGACAGATCAACCAGACAGAAAATAAGTAAAGACACAGAGGCACTGAACAACACACTAGAACAGATGGACCTAACAGACATCTACAGAACTCTACACCCAAAAGCAACAGGATACACATTCTTCTCAAGTGCACATGGAACATTTTCCAGAATAGACCACATACTAGGCCACAAAAAGAACCTCAGTAATTTCAAAAATATTGAAATCCTACCAACCAACTTCTCAGATCACAAAGCTATAAAACTAGAAATAAATTTTAGAAAGAAACCAAAAAGGCTCACAAATACATGGAGACTTAACAACATTCTCCTGATTAATCAATAGGTTAACGAC
This sequence comes from Smutsia gigantea, assembly GCA_032199065.1. Classification (NCBI taxonomy): domain Eukaryota; kingdom Metazoa; phylum Chordata; class Mammalia; order Pholidota; family Manidae; genus Smutsia; species Smutsia gigantea. The sequence continues at coordinate 4,752 of JAVSCE010020505.1, forward strand.
CAAATCAAAACTGAAATCAAAGAATATATGGAGACTAATGACAACAACAACACAAAGCCACAACTTCTGTGGGACGCAGCAAAGGCGGTTCTAAGAGTAAGTATATGGCAATCCAGGCCTATTTAAAGAAGGAAGAACATTCCCAAATGAATAGTCTAAAGACACAATTACTGAAATTGGAAAAAGAAGAACAAATGAGGCCCAAGTCACCAGAAGGAGGGATATAATAAAGATCAGAGAAGAAATAAATAAAATTGAGAAAAATAAAACAATAGAAAAAAAATCAATGAAACCAAGAGCTGGTTCTTTGAAAAAATAAACAAAATAGATAAACCCCTAGCCAGATGCATTAAGAGAAAAAGAGAATCTACACACATAAACAGAATCAGAAATGAGAGAGGAAAAATAATGATGGACCCCACAGAAATACAAAGAATTATAAGGGAATATTATGAGAATCTATATGCTAACAAGCTGGAAAACATAGAAGAAATGGACAACTTCTTAGAAAAATACAACCTCCCAAGATTGACCAAGCAAGAAACAGAAAAACTAAACAGACCAATCACCAGCAACGAAATTGAATCGGTAATCAAAAAACTACGCAAGAACAAAACCCCTGGACCTGATGGATTCACCTCTGAATTCTACCAGACATATAGAGAAGAAATAACAACCATTCTCCTTAAAGTTTTCCAAAAAATAGAAGAGGAGGGAATACTTCCAAACTCATCTATGAAGTAAGCATCACTCTAATACCAAAACCGGGTAAGACCTCACCAAAAAAGAAAATTACAGACCAATATCCCTGATGAACGTAGATGCAAAAATACTCAACAGAATATTAGCAAACCGAATTCAAAAATACATCAAGAGGATCATACACCACGATCAAGTGGGATTCATCCCAGGGATGCAAGGATGGTACAACATTCGAAAATCCATCAACATCATCCACCACATCAACAAAAAGAAGAACAAAAACCACATGATCATCTCCATAGATGCTGAAAAAGCATTTGACAATATTCAGCATCCATTCATGATTAAAACTCTCAACAAAATGGGTATAGAGGGCAAGTACCTCAACATCATAAAGGCCATATATGACAAACCCACAGCTAACATCATACTTAATGGCGAGAAGCTGAAAGCTTTTCATCTAAGATTGGGAACAAGACAGGGATGCCCCCTCTCTCCACTGTTATTCAACATAGTACTGGAGGTCCCAGCCACGGCAATCAGACAAAACAAAGACATACAATGCATCCAGATTGGTAAAGAAGTCAAATTGTCACTATTTGCAGATGACATGATAGGGTACATAAAAAACCCTAAAGACTCCATTCCCAAACTACTAGAATATCTGAATTCAGCAAAGTTGCAGGATACAAAATTAACACACAGAAATCTGTTGCTTTCCTATACACTAATGATGAACTAACAGAAAGAGCAATCAGAAAAACAATTCCATTCACAATTGCATCAAAAAGAATAAAATACCTAGGAATAAACCTAACGAAGGAAGTGAAAGACCTGTACTCTGAAAACTACAAGACACTCCTAAGAGAAATTAAAGAGGACACTAACAAATGGAAATGCATCCCATGCTCTTGGCTAGGAAGAATAAATATTGTCAAAATGGCTAGACTACCTAAAGCAATCTACAGATTCAATGCAATCCCTATCAAAATACCAACAGCTTTCTTCAATGAACTGGAACAAATAACTCTAAAATTCATATGGAACCACAAAAAACCCCGAATAGCCAAAGCAATCCAGAGAAGGAGGAATAAAACGGGGGGAATTACGCTCCCTGACTTCAAGCTCTACTACAAAGCCACAGTAATCAAGACAATTTGGTATTGGCACAAAAACAGACCCACAGACCAGTGGAACAGAATAGAAAATCCAAACATTAACCCAAACATATACAGTCAATTAAAATTTGATAAAGGCACCTTGGCTATACAATGGGGAGATGACAGCCTCTTCAGCAGTTGGTGTTGGAAAAACTGGAGAGCTACATGTAAGAGAATGAATCTGGCCTACTGTCTAACGCCATACACAAAAGTCAACTCAAAATGGATCAAAGACCTGAATGTAAGTCATGAAACCATAAAACTCTTAGAAAAAAACATAGGCAAAAATCTCTTGGACATAAACATGAGTGACTTCTTCATGAACATATCTCCCTGGGCAAGGGAATCAAAAGCAAAAATGAACAAGTGGGAGTATATGAAGCTGAAAAGTTTCTGTACAGCAAAGGACACCATTAGTAGAACAAAAAGACATCCTACAGTATGGGAGAATATATTCATAAATGACATATCCGATAAGGGGTTGACATCCAAAATATATAAAGAACTCACGCACCTCAACAAACAAAAAGCAAATAATCCAATTAAGAAATGGGCAGAGGACATGAATAGACACTTCTCCAAAGAAGAAATTCAGATGGCCAACAGGCACATGAAAAGATGCTCCACATCGCTAATCATCAGAGAACTGCAGATTAAAACCACAATGAGATATCACCTCACACCAGTGAGGATGGCCAACATCCAAAACACAAACAACAACAAATGTTGGCGAGGATGTGGAGAAAAGGGAACCCTCCTACACTGCTGGTGGGAATGCAAATTAGTTCAACCATTGTGGAAAGCAGTATGGAGGTTCCTCAAAAAACTCAAAATAGAAATACCATTTGACCCAGGAATTCCACTCCTAGGAATTTACCCTAAGAATGCAGCAGCCCAGTTTGAAAAAGACAGATGCACCCCTATGTTTATCGCAGCACTATTTACAATTGCCAAGAAATGGAAGCAACCTAAGTGTCCATCAGTAGATGAATGGATAAAGAAGATGTGGTACATATACACAATGGAATATTATTCAGCCATAAGAAGAAAACAAATCCTACCATTTGCAACAACGTGGATGGAGCTAGAGGGTATTATGCTCAGTGAAATAAGCCAAGCCGAAAAAGACAAATATCAAATGATTTCACTCATATGTGGAGCATAAGAACAAAGAAAAGAACTGAAAGAACAAAACAGCCACAGAGTCACAGAACCCAAGAACGGACTTCTAGTTACCAAAGGGAAAGCGACTGGGGAAGGTGGGTGGGAAGGGAGGGATAAGAGGGAAAAAGGGGCATTACGATTAGCAGACGTAATGTTGGGGGGGCATGGGGAGGGCTGTACAACTCAGAGAAGACAAGTAGTGATTCTATAGCATCTCACTACATTGATGGACAGTGACTGTGGTGGGGTTGGTGGGGGGGACCTGAGAAGGGATAGTTTAATAACCATAATATTGCACATGTAATTGTAGATTTATGATACGAAAATAAATTATATATATATAAAAAAAAGAATAAACTGAGAAACCATTAAAAAAAAAGAGTTACAATGTTGTCTTGTGGGGTTTATGATGTATGTAGATGTGACAGGTATGACATGACAAAGGGCAGTGTAGGTGGGTAAGGCTGCTAGGGTTCTACATTTTACATGAAGTGACATAATATTATTTTAAGTATGCTGTGAAAAACCTATCAATACATATTGTAACCCTCATAACAACCACTAAAAAAATCAATGCAAGGAGATATAGTTTAACAGGCAATATATATGTCAGATCACTATGTTTACCTAAAATGAATATAATGTCAACCATGCTTCAATGGAAAAAAAGGCAGCAGATAAATCAAGTCGGAATACTGAAAATTATTTTAAAAATTCAGAAGACAAAAGGGAGGAGAAACAGAAACAAAAAAGAGGGGACAGCAGTAAACAAATGATGATATGGTAGGCCTAAATTCAACTAACTCAGTAACTACATGAAAAGGTAATGGACTGGACACTCCAATGTTCAGACAATATCAGAATAAATAAAAATGCAAGACTCAATTATATGCTGTTTAAAAGAGATATACTTTAAATGTAAAGACAAAGACAGGTGGAAATTTAGTCTATCATGGAGAAGATAAACTGTGCAAATGTTAAGTTCACGTGGTTGTATTATCATCACATAAAACAGACTTCAGGACAGAGTAGTACCAAAGATAAACAGTGATACCTCATAAAATACAGAGGTCAATTCATCAGGATGACTTAACAATCATAAATATGTAAGCACCTAATAACAGAGCCCTAAATAAAGGAAACAAAAATGGAAAGAATTAAAGGGAGAAACAGAATAAAGAAAAATGGAAAGAATTAAAGGGAGAAACAGAATTCCACAATCAATGCCAACATTCTCTCTGCAGCAACTGTTAAACTAGACAACAAAAAAATCAGTAAAAACAAGGATTTGAATAACACTATTCACTACCTTGATCTAACTGATATTTCTAAAACACTATAAAACCAATAACAGCAGAATGCATGATTTTTTTCAAGGTGATACATGGGCCAGGAGAGACCATATTCAGACCATAAAATCAAAATCATAACAGGATTAAAAACACTACAAAATGCTACATTTCACTGCCACTCCTTAAAAACAAACTTCTAGGGAAAGTACAAGCAACTCAGCTTTCCCCAAAGGTGACCAGCGATGCTTAGATTCAGGGGTTCAAATGTGTTAAACACCGCCAAACAAATAATGCAACAAACACAGTCACCTTAAGATTGTATGAACAGTTTCCAAAAAACACTGCTTAGATTTAATTTAAATCTAGCTTTAGGGGTTTAATTATGAATAACCAAATACTTTATTATATTTCTTAGGTTGCTTCCTTTTTGAAACCATTTTTCTATATTTCTATTAATCTGATTTTAATACTGGAACACTGCAGTCCCTAAGAAAAAGAGAAAGCTCAGACACAATTTCCATAGCAACTCTAAATCCATCACATTATATTTGTATATGAAAATTTGATTTAAAAACATTAATATATGCGAATTTGCAGTGTGTCAAGCTGTAGTTGCTATAGGAACTATAACTTCAAATTTCCTTTTAAGTTTAGTAGATGTTCACAATAAAAACTGATCCTCCTGAACAGCTATCTCAAGTTGCAGATATGGCTAATAGCAATAAATTTACACACATCATGACTCACAATGATATATGCACTTAACAGATATCTATCATTATGAAATGTGTATTTTAATATATGCTCCTCATTGATAGATCAAAAGCAATTCAAGATGCAATTCCTCGGGATACAAATAGAATAGAATAAGATTTGCCAGGGGGCCTCCGTCTTTAAGTGACAGTCTGCTTATGCTGAAGCTTGTTATAGTCCAGGTAAGTCACCCAATTACACACAGACACCAACAGGCTTTATGGTTTCTCTGAATCCACAGAAGAACATTTGGTGTCTGTATTGAAATGGCAGAAAAATCTAGCATGTTCTTAGAAAAGGAATCTACCAAGTATGTGGAGTGCATTTATTTCACACACAGGCAAATAACCCATGGTGTGTGGCTATGTAAGTACTCTGTATAATGTCAAAACACAATTTTTCTCTTGACAGTGTAGACAGTTCTTTCTTAATTATCAACATGTGGATAATCCATCCCATGGTCAGTTTTCCACTCTAATATGGCCCCTTCGACAAGATGCTCTGGAGCTTCTGCTTACTCCCTTAATGTATTACATTAGGACATGCAAGTTAATAGTAATATCAGCCTAAGGAAATATTTGGGGAGAGACAAATCCCTGCAAAATGAATCAAGTATTCCAAAGCCAAAATGAAAAATAAAGACCATCTCCTATCTTCAATTATACCAGCAATTTTCACTAATACAGATAATTAAGAAATGACAAAGGCTCACAGATGGGAACAGAAATTACTGTGAATGTTACCAGTATCGCTGTGAGCTGTGATATAGATACAGGAATTCCCAGACAGCCGATGCTCACCTCACCAAGCAATGTGTCTTAAATTTTGGATGGACAACTTCGACAAATGTATGAAGTAGACGGCCCTGAGTTCTACACCAGGGGAGGCCAGGTCAGAGACTGTGAAACAATTCATGGAGGAGGTGATTATAAAGAGAAAATTAAACAGCATCTTACGAGCTAGAAGGGAACTCTTGAGTGTATTGATTTGTGCACACTGGTGTCATACAGACCCAGAGGGCCACCGAGAGGCATGGCGCCATCTGCTTCTGTAACAGAGGCTGCGGGCAGCTCACTGTTCAGTCCTCCAGCTCTTCTCTCACTGGTGTCTGTATTTTCTATTGGGGTCTGTCTACTCCCTGCCCTCACAAGTTATGTGCTGAGAAACTAGATGCCCATGTTAGTTACAATTATGTCTAAATTAAGAAAGAGCAACTCTCTTGTGTGTATGTGCATGAATTTCATAGCACAGATTTTACAACACCTATTCTGACCGTAGAAGACATTTTGGTTTACATTTTCTTGGCTGTGTTCCCAAGGGCTGGATACATGGCCTCTAGAAAACTGAGTTCTACAGTACTTACAGGCACTTTTCTCCTACAACAGCTTTGAAAACAATGTTCTGTATGTGATGTACAACCTTGCTATAATTTTTTCCACAGTATAGCTTTTCCAGCCCACAATGTCCTATAGGCAGAACATACTTTATTAAAAAGGGTTTAAATGATTTGATTTTGAAAACATCCTTTTCCCCTGATTACTATTAAGACTAATGAGGTAAACATGGTTAGGGTATCAGGAACACAAGTTACAATTTCACAAGTAATTCCTCAGGGATTACTGCCTTCTGGAACATTATAACCAAATTTATTATTTATTGATTTTAATGTGTTTCCTGAGCTTTGTCACCCAAGAAGTTAAGCTCTGGAAAAAATACACCTCTCTTCAGGTTCATGGACATTCTATCAAAATGGCACAAATTTCTCTGCGGCTTTTATGAAGAACAGATGAGGAAATTCTTAGAAGATGCCAAGCAGCATAATGCCAGTTCTGATGGGGGGAGGAGGAGTGTTGGTGTCAATTTAAGAATACATTATGATTACGGAAGAAAATACTCTTCTGAGGCCTGTCCAATTTCACTACCAAAAATTGAAAAAGTGGCAGCTGAGGTTAAAGATGAATCTGTACATCACTAACAGCTATACAGAGACCTCAAGATGAGAAATACCAACCACCCATGGTTTTCTTGGTTTCTTGTCCTCCCACTCCACCTGCTGAGGCCTGGACGCAGGAGGAAATACGCCATTCCTCTTCTTTGCTCTGCCTCCTGTTCTGATGAGTGTCTCACAAAAAAAATTGAAGGCCAGTTTGAACTACCATAGATCTTTGTTCTCCAAACTCCTTGTGGTTTAATTCTTACCTCACCTCTCACTGGCACTTCCGTTCCAAAAAAGTACTATCCCTTTTCTCCCTAGACTTCTATCTATGCCCGTGACCTCATTTTTTCCCTCCTTGTTCCACCTATTTCCCCTCCTTTTACCTATCTTAAATTATTCCTTTTCCCATCTCACAAAATACTCATTGTGCCTTGTCCTAAAAGCAAACAAGAATGGATCAAGGACAATATGATCTTCCTTCCAATCTTCCCGACACCAAAATGTTTTTAGTTTTCCTCAAATTTTTCCTAACAAATTTGGTGAAGGTGGAATCTACTCTTACCACATCAACTCCACATTTGCCATGCCGTGCCCTTGGTAAGTTGCCGCCATCTAGGTATATGCACCCAGCACTTTAACAGACCAATTCTCTAAAGGATTATTAATCACTTACTAAGAGTCAGATTTCTTTGGCTTGTTTTCAGCCTTTATACTATTTGATCTCTCCACAATTAATATCTGGCACTGCTGGAGATCCCTCTTTTTAGAAACTTCCTGTTTGTTCCCTGAAGCTGAGCTTTACTGTTTTTTTTCTCCCTGATGTTCATCTTTTTCTCAGCCTCCTCTTTTTCTTCTTGCCCTTTAAATGTATGTATGCCCCAAAATCTGTGCTTTGTTTATTCTGTATAAGCTCACTCATTCTATGGATTTCTATTCTATCTGAATTTCCTTCCTCCAATTCCTCAACCCACTCTGTGTCCCATCATTCCGCTGAGTGACCCCCAGGTTGAGTAACCCAATGGACTCTTCCAGTCCTTATTTTACTTGGCTCCTCAGCAGATTTAGACACTGCTGACCATTCTGCTCCCTTCCTTCCTTCTGCTTCTCAGACATGTCATTTCCTCATTTCCTTCAATCCTCCTGGCACCTTCTCTGCCCCTATGCAAGTGCTCTCTTTTCCACCCAAACATCAAGTGCTAGAGCGCCTCAGGCACTTTTCCCTTCTCCCTCGGCTCTCCCTTCCAGCTTCAATTATATGCATATAGGGAAGACTCACAAATTTCCCTCCAGCCTATACTTCTTTGAGTTCTAGACACGTGCAGTGTTTAGTATTAGTGCTCTTATAACCATTTCTAATCAATCCTGATTAAAGGCTGGGTATAAAATAAGGAATCTGTGTTATTTACAAAATTAATGTTACTGATTTAACAAGTGTGGGCACTGGTTTTCAGAAACAAATGGTTTCTGAAGACTTCACTATTTAAATGTCCAGTACCACAACTGGTGTTTAGAATAATGACCCTAATTTTACAAGAATACACTCTGCATAGCAAAAACCTTTTTTTAAATGAAAGAATGTTTATAATACAGTTTAGAAAGGTTTTTACCCACAAAAGTTTAAACAATTTTAACATTCTGTGTATTTATCCTTAATGACCTCACTTGTGGATGAAGAGAAATAAATGAGGTCTTGCTGTCTATTAACACACAACAACTGGCACTTAACTACACAAGAGAAAAGATGCATATTTCATGAATTTCTTTTGAAGGATTACAGATGATGACCCATGTTTAAAAGTATAAATCAGTTCATATTCTGTCTGCACAGCCAGCAATTAAGCAGAAAAAAATATTTCAGTTGAAATCTGCACACACTTGAAATTTCTCAGAGAAAATTAAATCTATCTCTGGAGTATTATTTTAACACAGCTTCAGTGATATAACGTGAAATAGTTTAAATCATGACCATTAGACTTATTAGATAGGTCACTGTTAGGAAGACAAATGTGGCCAAACAGACAAGAATAACAACTGTCTAGAGTCGTAAAGATACTGACTGCCAGGAAGTCGATCGGACACAGTAAAGCCAGTGGGGCCTGAGCCATTTTCTAAAGTGAAAGTGACTATGATTTCACTGCTGTGATACCTGCTGTGGGAGAGTTTGCGTGGTGAGACTTTTTCGGCAGGTTGAAGATCTGCTCGCCAGGATCGGGAGGAGGAAGTGCATCTTGCCCCTGTCGTGCTTCTACAGGGTCATACTCCTTCCCATCGTAGTTAGCGTCATAGAATTTCTTAAACCACTGAATAAAATCCAGGTTGTCCTGGAAACGCCCTTTCACTAGCTTCTCCACTGGAATTACCTGCAATAAAAAAACACCTTGTGAGTCACAAAGCTCAGGTTTGCTGGTATTAATATGACTGACGTGTTACCTAAATATAACTACTTCCTACATGTCTGCATTCATGACTACTAGTCTCTCCCACAGTTTCTTAGCCAGCTGTGTGCCTAGAATTCATGTACTTTTTCACCATATTGAAGAAAAACTACAATAAAATATTGTAGGTGGTTATCTTGGAATATTTAACACTTCTGACGAACCCAGACAAAGCAGGAATTCCCTGATCTGTCAAGGGGGCTGATCCTTGTCACAGTAGGTTTACTGCCAGAGCATCTCACCAAAACCACATGGGCCTGTGATGGTGAGCTGCTTCAAGGTTGGGGAGTTTTCCTTATCTCTTTTTAACACTTGGTCCAGTTGTGCTAGAATAAACTCTTATAAGGATGATAGTTCCAAGAGACTGTGAATGAGTAAGATTCAAATCAACAAAAACTTATACTAGCTAATGGCTCATATGATACAAAATGAGCTTTTGTGGAGCTTATCTCAACAGAGAGAAACAAGCATAAAAGCAATTAACCACAATACAGGGCCCAGTCATTCATGGGCTGCACAGGAGCAGGGCTAATGTGCCATGGGAAGCAGAGGAAAGAAACAGAGTTAGATGAGGAGGGTCCCACAGGCATTCTGGAGGAACGGCACATAGCATCCGTATCAATCTCTGAGACGAATTTCAGCTTTTTATGGAGGAGCCTTTCTTCCCGGCACCCTAGAGTCAATCGTTATTCCCTTCGGAGGTCTTACAGAAATTTCGAGAATTATGACAGGAAAAAATATGGTGTGCTTGCTTAGCTTTAACTCAGTACACAGCAGTTTCTGAAGGAAAATGGGAAGGTACTTAGCTACCCAAACTGCACAGCCTCCAGATTCTTACTTTCCTCATCTTCATATTGGAATACTAGCTGAACATGAGCCATGCGCGTTACAAAGCCAGGGAGACATTCAGCTTGTGTGTTCGTGAGTGTCAGTGTAAGATTCAGACAGAAACTTAGTGCCCAAAGCACATAGCTCCACAGTGGGAATGAAAAGAATTGTGTAAATTAAATCTCCAGCAAGGCCTGGCCGCCTCAGGAGCTACATCCCACTTATACCCTAAAATGGATCATCAGGAGCACTTAGAAAACGTAGGAAGACCTTAAGTACCAATGACAACTTGAAAGAAAAATAACAACGGAAGAATTTTAGACTGCCGATGAAACTCAATCATTAGCAATGAATTTTTAAAAAATGGTATTTATGAAGCTAACTTTGAAACAAAATCAAATATAGAACAATATAGAGAGAAGCAAGCTTTTGGAGACCACATTTCTCATGAACACCCTGGCAGTGAGGGGGACGTGGCTGATCCTTGTCCCCTGGCACTCCTCCCACATTTCAGCCATGTCTGCCACACGGAGGAATTCCTTGCACATGTACTCTTTAATTATTTTCATGTCTTCTAATTTATAAGCTTTGCTTATACTGATATTGTCTGGGAACATGAGGCCCTTTAATTAACATGCTACTATACTTTGCTTTCTGCCAAACATGGAAACTTATAGACCAGCTTTAGATGATGGTGCTACATTAGCTGTGCAAAGTAGGCACTGGCTTCTGTTGATGTAATTTTGCATTCTCTATCAAAATAAAAAAGTTCTGGGGGGGGCCTAAGTTCAAAATCTGAGGTGGCAAGCACATCTTTGCACAGAAGCTCCCCACATGCTGTCTCCCCACATGGGTATGACAAATGTGAACAGGGTCCACTATCTCTGTCCAAGGACCATTGGGTAGATCAGAGCATATAAAGCTGGGAGGCCAACAAAGGTCATTAATGCCAGTCTCCATCCACTACAAGAATTTGATCTTCAACATTCTTAAGAATTACTCATCCATTCTCTGTGTGTACACTTCTACACAGAAACAGAGCCCTCTAATTTGTTATATAGCAAGTTTTATCAATCAACCTATGAATGGGTGTTTCTTTCCAATTTAGAAGCATGTATAGAGAAGTGATATAGCAATGTATAAGAAGTGATACTGTTAGTAGGAAGGAGAACCTATAGAGCTCTGGTTCTGAATATATACAGAAGGAGCTAACTGGAAACTAACCACAGCAAAGGACGTAAAATTGAAAAAATTTCAAGTCAAGATTTTATTAATAATCTGATAAATATTACTTTGATTTAGGAAGATATTAATCACATTAAATTAAATTTAAAAAATACAGTTTAGCAAACTTATCTCTTTTCCTTTAACCTTTATCTCTTATAACCCAGTATTTAAATTTTAATTCCCATGACCTATTTATCTATACAAAGAAAAACCTTCCATTTCTCCCCCTGCTGTTTTTTCCCTTTTCCCTTACTCAAAAGTCATTTCTTTCCAAATCTACTCCCTCTAAGAGATATAGCCTAAATAAAGCATGTGGACTGAGTATGTATTTGAATACCAGGGACACTCAGAGACCAAGCAGACTTCAGCAAGAGTCCTTTGCTGAGGGGTGTGGGGAGGGGGCCCAGTCTACTTATTACTCTTGGACAAAATTTTAAAATTCAAAGGGGAAGAAAAGAACAATTCATGGACATTGAGTGGGAATCTGAGTGTCTACACTATGCTGGACATTTAGGCATGCATTCCCTCATTTAGCTTCATAACCACAGCATAACCATGGGCTTTTGGTCCCATTTTCTATATGGGTAAACTCAGACTCGAGGAATTTAAATAACGTGCTCAAGTCATGGCACTGGGAATGCAAACCCATGCCATCTAAACTGTAACATATCGTTTCTCCAAAGAAACAAAATAAGCAAAGAACCACAGCAGCATTTGGAAAACAAAAATTTCTTATCTGCAATGCCAAAACAGAACAACAACATTCTAACACTTGTAATATGTGTTAAAGTTTTTAGTCTAATAGCTGTACATTTAGAAATCTTCTTAAAGAAAAGCCTCCTACAAATATGGGAAGGAAGGGTTGATGTCTATATTATATACAGACCCTCTCCAATATCAAGACATATATATCCCACTGTTAACTTTTTTGGATTTTTTTCATTTCTGCACAAAAATAATTTTAAGGAAAGACAATGCATTTTATGGTGGTACCAGTCAGTTTCCTACCTTATCAACATTCATTCGCTTAAACGATGCTTGCAGAAGTTTAAAATTGTGAATATACTCGTGCTCCAACTTTGCCTGAAATTTTACTTTCTTCAGACTAATGCAGCCTGGAAACAGCATGTCCATGAACTGGCAATAGGCAGCTCCTGGAAAGAGAAAAGCAAAGCACGGGTGAGTTGCACCCAGGAGCCACTGAGGCTGCTAGGCAGGCAGGAGCCCTCACCACTCAGAGACCCCCCTGGTTGCATGCGCTACTCTCCTCACTGACTTACACCTTCCTGTCCCTTGGAGCTGGGTGCCGGAAATCAAAGGGGCAGACCTGCCACTCCCCATGCCTAAGCATTGTTGCACTAATATTGCATTCACCAGAGCTTCCGTAAACAATGAACAAGAACGTCATACTTTAACTGCCAAGGAAATGTGGGTAAGAACTCTTCCTAGCTTCTAGCAGAAAAAAAGAAACACATTTTTATTCTTTTCTCTAGCTGCTACCTGCTCCAAATCACCAAAACATATGAGAAAAAGAGAAGAAAATTTAAATATGAGAAAACTACAAAAGTTCTCATGAAATGCGTAGCTCAAAAAATACACATATGCCCAGGCTCCTTTATACCCATCTCGCAGAATGACTTAAGTGAAACTATTTAAGTAAGCCATCTAATATGAAAAACAGTAGTACACCAGTTTAATTCCAGAGCAAGGGGGTTCCTCTATTAACATGATGGATGAAGGCATGGAGACTTTGAAACTTACTGAAATTCAAAGTTTTGCTGTTTATGACTGAGAAATAAAAATAACAGAAATGTTCAATGAGTCCCCTGAGGAAATGGTCATAGAAAAAAGGGTTTATTGTAAGTCTTTCATATATATATTTTTTAATGAAGAACTTTTAGATCATGACAATTTCAACTAGAAAATCCCACCCAGGTCAGCTTTAATGATTCATGTCTTCTTATTAGTAAAGGCAATTACAAAAAAAAAATTCAAAGCCATAATCATTATTTTTATTTTATACGGAGGAAAAGCAATTGAGTAGCAAGGATGGGGACAAGTGGCCATTCCTGTATTCTCTCTTCCTTTCCTAGCTTCTCCAGATTTCTTGGTGTGTTTCCAGAACATGCCAATGATGGGCCTTCATGGTACATGAAGGATTCCCTGCATCCTTTGGTGTCAAGGTTTCTGTTCTTGACAGAGCAGCCTTTCATTCCAGTTGGGTGACTCACCTCTACATAGGAAGAACCCACTCAGTCTTTCATGTCAAATAGATGTTAACCAAGATAAGAGAGAACAAGGTATAAGGTATCTAAGGGCTGCTAGCACAGAAATGTGGGGCTACTTATTATTTGTAGGTATGAGCATGAAGCGATAAAATATAGGCTACAATAATTATCACATCCAGAATCTTTCCATCTACGAAGCTTCCTCTTAGATGCCAATACCCTAAGTATGAACTAGTATGTTCCTAGTCAAGCAGATGGGTTCTCTTGAAAACGAGAGATAAAATAAACCAAAACAAAAAACAATGGAGGAGGAAAATATGGGAGAATATATTCATAAATGACATATCCGATAAGGAGTTGACATCCAAAATATACGAAAAGCTTACACATCTCAACAAACAAAAGCAAATAATTCAATAAAAAAATGGGCAGAGGATCTGAACAGACACTTTTCCAAAGAAGAAAATTCAGATGGCCAACAGGCACATGAAAAGATGCTCCACATTGCTAATCATCAGAGAAATGCAAATTAAAACCACAATGAGATATCACCTCACACCCATCAGGATGGCCACCACCCAAAAGACAAACAACAACAAATGTTGGCGAAGATGTGGAGAAAGGGGAACCAAACCCTCCTACACTGCTGGTGGGAATGTAAACTAGTTCAACCATTGTGGAAAGCAGTATGGAGGTTCCTCAAAAAACTAAAAATAGAAACACCATTTGACCCAGGAATTCCACTCCTAGGAATTTACTCTAAGAATGCAGGAGCCCAGTTTGAAAAAGACATATGCACCCCTATGTTTATTGCAGCACTATTTACAACAGCCAAGAAATGGAAACAACCTAAGTGTCCATCAGTAGATGAATGGATAAAGATGTGGTACATATACACAATGGAATATTGTTTAGCCTTAAGAAGAAAAAAAATCCTACCATTTGCAACAACATGGATGGAGCTAGAGGGTATAATGCTCAGTGAAATAAGCCAGGTGGAGAAAGACAAGTATCAAATGATTTCATTCATCTGTGGAGTATGAGAACAAAGGAAAAACTGAAGGAACAAAACAGCAGCAGACTCACAGAACCCAAGAATGGACTAACAGTTACCAAAGGGAAAGGGAGTGGGGAGGATGGGTGGGAAGGGAGGGACAAGGGAAAAAAGGGGGCATTATGATTAGCACACATAATGTAGGGGTGGAGTGCACGGGGAAGGCAGTATAACACAGAGAAGACAAGTAGTGATTCTATAGCATCTTACTATGCTGATGGACAGTGACTGTAATGGGGTATGTGGTGGGGATTTGATAATACGGGGAATCTAGTAACCACAATGTTGCTCATGTAATTGTATATTAATGAAACAAACAAACAAAAAACAACAACAATGGAGGGCCTAAGATATATCACAACCTTGAGGGGGGCATTCTTATAGTCATCATCCAATTATTCAGGTTTTCCTTCCTTCAAGTGCCACCAGATGGAGAAAATTTATTTTTACAGAAACAAGGGTGTCTAAACACCACTGGCATCACCTGCTCCTTAGACAGTCATTTCTACTTTGTAGAGTTTACTTAGGAAGATCCAGGGATCTAATGTGTTCTTACAGACCAACAACCAGATCACTCACTTTCCAAATTCAAAAACAGCTTGAAGAGGAAAGGGAAGGAGACAGGAACAATCATCTTTAGTCTCATCATCTAGAAAAAAAGATGGTTAAATGTTCTGGAATATACTGTTTTACTTTCTTCTTTTTTTAATTTAACAGATGACAGTTCTCTTTCTGGGTAATTTAATACTCTATACTAACATTTTTAAGGCTTTCTGATTTTTACATAATGCTCAACAACTTTCCCAAACCAAGATTACATAAATATTCACATGTATTTTCTTCAAGCACTTTCATGGTCTCAAGTTTTACATTTACATTCTCACTCCATGTGGAATTTATTTTGGTCTATGATACAAAGGATGGTTCTAATTTTAGCTATTCCAAATGCTAGTGGAAATCTGTTACTTTTGGCTCATAAGCATTTAGACACCACCTATCTGGGTTGATGCTACAGCACCCTACCTCCCACAACAGTACCCAAGGTGGGCACATACCTTTCCCCCACCACTAGCAGTAAAGATGCAGGCCTGGGCCCTGCCTGCATCTCATAGTCATGAGGGAGTGACAGGAACATGCAAGGATGGTCAGAATTTCGTTGTGACAGCACAGGTGGGGTTGAGAGTCCTGCACCCTCGTATCCTAGTCCAGCTGTGAGAGAGGCTCTGCTCCGAGCTTAGCGTCTTTGGGTTGCTGTCAGCCTCTAAGCTGCCCAATATCCTTCCCGTAAATTAGTTCATCTCTGCTTAAGCTTGCCAGGATTATTTTCTGCTGTTTCAACTCAAGATGCAAAGTGATAAAGGTGTTAAACACCATCGTTCTGTAAATAATCCATAGTTTGCCACTGAGGAGAAACACTATCTCTACTATATATTACTTTCTTAATATATACATTTAGGTCTCTCTTTCGAGACTTTAAATTTCTTTTTTTTTTGTCTGTTCCAGTGATGGCTTCACATTCTTTGTTATTTAAATACTATAATAGGTACGATTACCTGTAGGATAATTTCCCTTTACCAGAATTTCCTTGAATTTTATCAGGCATTTATTCCTTCCATTTTTAAAAAATTTTGTTATCATAAATGTACAATTACATGAACAACATTATGGGTACTAGACTCCCCCTATTATCAAGTCCTCACCACATACCCCATTACAGTCACTGTCCATCAGCATAGGAAGATGCTATAGAATCACTACTTGTCTTCTCTGTGTTATACTGCCTTCCCCGTGTCCCCCGCCTACATTATTCGGGCTAATTGTAACGACCCTTTTCTCCCCTTATCCCTTCCTTCCCACCCATCCTCCCCACTCCCTTTCCCTTTGGTAACTGTTAGTCCATTCGTGGGTTCTGTGAGTCTGTTGCTGTTTTGTTCCTTCAGTTTTTCCTTTGTTCTTATACTACACAAATGAGTGAAATCATTTGATACTGGTCTTTCTCCACCTGGCTTATTTCACTGAGCATAATACCCTCCAGCTCCATCCATGTTGTTGCAAATGGTAGAATTTGTTTTCTTCTTATGGTTGAATAATATTCCATTGTGTATATGTACCACATCTTTATCTATTCATCTACTGATGGACACTTAGGTTGCTTCCATTTCTTGGCTATTGTAAATAGTGCTGCGATAAACACAGGGGCGCATATGTCTTTTTCAAACTGGGCTCCTACATTCTTAGGGTAAATTCCTAGGAGTGGGATTCCTGGGTCAAATGGTATTTGTATTTTGAGTTTTTTGAGGAACCTCCATACTGCTTTCCACAATGGTTGAACTAGTTTACATTCCCACCAGCAGTGTACGAGGGTTCCCTTTTCTCTACATCCTCGCCAACATTTGTTGTTGTTTGTCTTTTGGGTGGTGGCCATCCTGATGGGTGTGAGGTGATATCTCATTGTGGTTTTAATTTGCATTTCTCTGATGATTAGGGATGTGGAGCATCTTTTCATGTGCCTGTTGGCCATCTGAATTTCTTCTTTTATTCATTCCATTTTTTGAATTTGCCATTCATAGCATATAAAAGATTTTCTTTAAAAACTAGTCACTTACTATTTAGTAACAGAGCTTAATATTCTGAGATATTAATCACATATCATAAACTTCAACCTTTTTAAGTACGCAGCTCAGTGGTTTTACTATTCACAGAATTGTACATCCATTGCCACTAATTCCAGAGATCTTCATTATTCCCAAAACAAATGCCATACCCATTTATAGCCACTCTGTATTCTCCCCTTGCCCCTGGTAAACAGTAATCTATTTTTCTGTCTCTATGGACTTGTTTATTCTGGATATTTCACATAAATGCTGTAATAAAATATGTGGTCTTTGTGTCTAATTTTTTTCATATGGCAAAATCTTTTCAAGGTTCATCCACTTTGTGGCATTTATCAGAATTTTATGTTTTATGGCTGAATAATATTCCATTGTATATACACCACACTTTATTGATCCACTCATCAGTTAATGAACCTTTGGGTTTTTTTCACCTTCGCACTATTTTTGAGCAATGCTGCTATGAACATTCATGTGCAAGATTTTGTGTGGACATAAATTTTTAATTCTCTGGACATATCATTTAGGAGTAGAACAGGGTTTCTCTATGAGGAATATTTTGAGGATCTGCCTGTTTTCCAAAGCAGGTGCACCATTCTACATTCCCATCAGCAGTGTATGAGGGCTCCGTTTCTCCACATCTTCACCAACACATACTGTCTTTTTGGTTCTAGTCATCCTAGTGGTTGTAAATTTTGGTTTTATTTCCTTTGTGACTAATGATGTTGAACAACTTTTTCATATGCTTTTTGGCCATTTGTGTATCCTCTTTGGAGAAATGTTTATGAGAATCCTTAACCCCTTTTTAAATTGGGTTATTTTTCTCTTAATTGGTGACTTGTAAAAGTTCTTTCTACCTTTTAGACACACATCGCTTATCAAATATCCCATTTACAAATACTTTTTACTTGGATTGTCTTTCTACTTTATTGATGGTACCCGCTGAGGCACAAAGTTTTTAATTTTGATGAAGTTCAATGTGTCTATTTCTCCTTTTGTCACTTTTGCCAAATCCAGAAAACCACTGCCTAATCCAAGGTGATGATGATTTATACCTACATTTTCTTCTAAATATTGTATAGTTTTAGTTCTTACATTTAGGTCATAGATTCATTTTCAATTAATTATTGTAAATGGTGAGGTTTGGGTCCAACTTCACTATTTTGCATGTTACTATTGAGTTGTCCAAAGACCATCTGTTGGCAAGACTATTCTTTATCGACTTAATTGTCTTGGCACTCTTGTTGAAAATGTGTGGGTTTATTTCTGGACTCTCAATTCTATCCCACCTACATGCCTGTCTTTATACAGTAACAGTCTTAATTGCTTACTCTAGCTTTGTAGTCAGTTGAAATCAAGAGCAGAAACCCTCCATCTTTGTTCTTCCTTTTCATGACTGCTTCAGCTATTCTGTGTCCTTCGCATTACCAAGGTAGTTTTAGGGTCAGCTTTTCAGTTTCTGTAAAAAGGCAGCTGAGGTTGTGACAGGGGTTAAATAGAAGCTGGAGATTAATTTCAGGAGTATTGCCATCTTCCAATCCATGGATATGAGATGTCTTCCCACTTATTTTTTTTCAATGATATTTCAAAGTTTTCAGTATGTAAGTGTTACACTTTCGTTAAATTCATTCCTATTTTATTCTCTTGAGTCTAAGTGGAATTGTATTCTTAATTTTATTTTCAGATTGTTCATTGCTAAGTTATAGAAGTCATTTTTAGATACGGATCTTGTAAATCCTGCAACAACCTTGCTTAACTCTTTTATCAGTTTAAATAGTTTTTTTTGTTGAGTTTCTTAGGATTTTTCTACATACAAGATCATGACAACTGCAAATAATTTTACTTCCTCCTTTTCAAACTGAATGCCTCATTTCTTTTTCTTGCCTAACTGCCCAGCTAGAACATTTAGCACTATGTTGACTAGAAATACCAAGAGTGGACATCCTTGTCTGGTTTAGGGGAAAGCATGCAGTTTTTCACTACTAAGTGCAATGTTAGCTGTGGATTTTTCATAGATAGCATTATCAGACTGAGGCGATTCCATTCTATTTCTAGTTTGATTAGTGATTTTTATCATGAAAGGGTCCTGAATTCTGTCAAATGCTGAGATTATCATGAGGCTTTTGTCCTTTCTTCTATAAATACTGTTTATTACATTGTTTATTTAATCCCATTTGATCCAATTTTGCATTAATACAATTTGATCATGGTATATAATCCCTTCTATATATTGTTGGATTCTTGCTGGCATTTTGTGGAGAATTTTGTGTCTATATTCATTAGAGATGCTGGCCTGTAGTTTTCTTGTGATATCTTTGTTTGGTTTGGGTATCAGGATAAAACTGGCTTCAGAATGAGTTGGAAAGTGTTCCCTCCGCTTCTTTTTTGGAAGACCTTGTGAAGGATTGGTGTTATTTTTCTTTAAACACTTGGTAGAATTTACCAATGAAGTCATATGGGCTTGGGATTTTCTCTTTGGGATTTAAAAAAATCACTAATTTGATTTCTTGCTATATATGTCTATTCAGAATTTCTATTATATCTTGAGTAAATTTTAGTAGTTTATGTCTTTTTTAGGCGCTTATCCATTTCACCTAGGTTATTGAAAATTGATTTTTAAACATTTATTTCATAACTCACTAGTTCTAATAAGTTTTCCAGTCGTTTCTTTTTTGTTTTGTAGGGAAAAATAGTAAAGTATAAAGTGATACATCTGTTGTACTAAATACATGTACTTTTTTCTTTAATGAGAATATCTCATGTTCTTCCTGTAAGTCTATTATTGGCCACTGATTTCTGATATTAGTTTAAGTTTTACCAAGAGTTGTTATCAAGAAGAGATACTGAGTTTTATCAACTACATTTTCAGCAACTATGCAGAGATAATAAAAAATGTTTTCCTTTGATCTATTAATGTGCTCAATCATATTCATTGATGTCCTAATGTTCAGTCACATTTGCATTCCTGGGATAAGACCTATTTGGTGATGTTTACTAAGTTTTCATTGCAGTGCTGGTTTAGATTCACAAATACTTTATGATTTTGCCCCTATATTTCCAAGTGAGATTGTCTGCAATTTTTTCATATAACTCTGTCATGTTTCTTACCCTTGTTCTTTTAACTTTAAAAAACCACTTGGGTAACTTTTCAAATTTTTTTAGGGTATAAAAGCTTGAATAACTAAGATTTTTAAAAATTGGTTAGATTACTAACTGCACAATTTACCTCCTGTACGACCTGGGCTTTCACACTTTCTCTACGTATTTCATAACCACATGTGCATCAAATAAGCTGAACAATTTTTTTGTTTGAATAAGCAATTAGAAAGAGTAATTGGTCACATTAGCATTTCCAATAAATGGTATATATCACATGATCATTTAGGTATTATATCATATGTCATATTTTCTAGAGCCAAATGAACCCCTGAGAATTTTCAAGAAATATTTCACTGACTTTGGCAATTACCTTGAAGACTCATTGCTATTGCCTCTGAGTATGTCCATTTGGTTACTTTCAACTTCTGTTTCCACAAATGTCTAAGTGTGCAAGAGACATCATGAAAAGAATACCCTGAAGTTGACTGTTACTACTAAGAACACCATCAAGGGTTCCTGATGGGGGAAGAAACTATACCAAGGCACAGCTTGAACAAGGCTGTTGTATTCTAATTTCTACGCGAGGCTGATCCTCCTTCTGTGCTCCGGATCCCATCTTCTCTCACCTTCTCACTAGTGGTATCCTCACTCTCTTGGAATGTCAACTTCTCTCTGGATGCATTATTCTTAAAGCAAGCAAACAAGCTCTAGTATTTGACTTTGACAAAATAAACAAAAAAAAAACTTCATTTCATATGTCCTTTAGGTACTGTAGCATATATCTCCTGATGACAGCAAATCTTGACAAAGTCATCCCTATTTCATTGTTTCATATACCATTCAAGACAATTTAATTATCTTCCCATCTTACCACGTTCTAGTCAAGGTCATCAACAGCTTCTCTGTTACTGAATCGAAGTCACATTTTTTTCTTCATCCAATTCACTCTGAATATATTTCCCCCTGCTGCCCATTTCCTCATCCCTAAAATTCCCTATTTTCTTTCTTAGACAAAATAGGTGCCAACTAACTAGTAAATTCAGGAATTATTGCCACTGTCCTCGAAGTCTCAGCCAGTCACAAATCAGAATGTTCCTCATTGACAAGCATACAGATTCTTGGGTCATCTCATTAGCTTGGAATAACGTGGTCTACATTTTACACAGATCCCATTTCCACTGTTATGCCAAGGTTACCCTTATGCAGATAACATACCACCCTTTGTTATGGATACTATAGTGGTTTCCTATGAAACCACTGTAAAACCCAAACTCCTTCCCTGGACTACTGTGACCTATGACCAGGCCTCTGTCCACCTCTACTTTCCCTAACTTCCCTTTAGGAACCTCCTTTCACACTGAATTCCTTGCTGTTTCTAGACATCAAGTCTGTTCCTGTCTCATGACCTTTACACAGGCTGTTTCCCCTAGAACTTACATGCTTCTTGCCACTCAGATCTAGGCTTGGACATCATCTCCTCAGAGCAGTCCCTTCCTTACTATGCCATCTGAGGCAACCCTCAGGTCCTTATCACTGCATCCTGTGTTATGTATGGTACTTTACTGGTAATTCCTATGTTGGTTTGCAGTTTATCTTCTCTCACTGGAAAGTAAGTTTCAAGAGAACTTGCCCCTCATCTGTCTTGGTCTCCTCTGTATACAAGCCTCTAATACAATACCTGGCATAGCATGGGCTTCAATAAATATCTGGTTAATGAATCAAGGGGTACAGGTTGTAGCAGCTGAACTCCAACAAGAGCTGGTAAATAGTAAAATTCTAATGTTACCAAAGTTCCAAATAGGAGGTATTACAGGAAAAGCTGCTATGTATTCTTTTAAGAATCGATATATATAACTAAACTTAAAAACATACACATACACACAAACAAAAAGGCAAGCTAAAACAAAATGAAGAATACACTGGTAACTGAGTCGGCAAAAAGGCTAAAGCTCAACTTCAAAAGTCTAAATATAAGATAACATACTTAGATAAAAGCAATTCAAATTGTAGGAGGCTTGCTCACCAAGAGATTAATTGTCATGGGCTGTTCTCTGGGCCCAACTGCTCAAGGTGCTACTGCAGTTGTTATGAGGATCAAGAAGATTATGGAAAATGATCAGGAAGTAGAAAAAAGGAAAGATTCTATCTTTGTACAGTGCAATGTTATGTCTGCACCTATAGCCCAAAGAATGGTTTCAGTTGTTACATATCCGAAGTGACATAATGGAGTTGAGAAGTTTGGGGAGAGGAATCAAAAATGAAGAAGTGAGGTACTGTATGAAGGCAGACCTCAAAAAGGAATATCCATACTTATGAGTGTATATATATTAAAGGATATATGATTTAAGTCTATAAAATCATGAAGAGCATCAGACAATCTCATTTTTACCAGATCTCAGGACTCGAACAATAGAATATTAGAATAAACTGATGTTTTTAAAAGGAAACTTTCAGAGAACAAAAAGGAGATATTACTTAATAAATGTATGGCTGTATTATACCAAAAAATGTAAGAAAACACCTATAGTTGGGCAAAATCTGTTAAAGCTTTGATACCTTTTTTTAACATTCTCATCCACCAGAGGTTAAGTATTTTATTATCATTACTCTGTTTTACAGATTTGGAAAGTCATCCAGTTAATGAAAGTATTAGGAGCAGAACTTACACTTTGATCTGAACTTCAGTTAAAAAAAAAAGTTTCCTTTTTTTTAGTGCTGCTTCTGGGAAATTTTAAGTGAAAATTCAAAGAAAGTTTAGAAAATTTTCTAAATTATAATTCTGTAAGAAGTAACAAAAGAAATGGCAGGATAACATATAAACTTTCAGACTGCTGTTCGGATGTCAGCTGTACATTTCTTACTCATAGAATCTTGGACTGGATAGATAGTTCATTAACCTGCCCCACTGTCATGATTTCATACTTTAATATATATATAAACTCGTAAGAATTTCATCTATGTATATATGTAATGTATACATTAAAAATACAGTAAGCATGTATATATAAATACATTTATGTGTAATTTATGTTACTTATTACTATATACATCAGAGCTGTCAGAAACCCACAGTGCTTTGCCAGAAATGTGACATGACCTGTGGAGAAGACACCAAGCTCTACGGGTTCTGATGTGAACAGCAACTCCAACTGATCCTCTCACAGGCTAAGGAACAGAAATGTCCTCTACATCACTGGGGATTTAGTTATATCTTCCCACACTCTTATTTGGTACTGAAAAAGGGTCAGAAAAAAAAAAACCTAAATTTACTGGACACATCTATGTAATTCTATCAGTCATTACAGGAATCATACAGGTAAAATGATTTGTAAAAAAGCTTACTCTCTCAACCTAGTATGAATTAGGACCAGGGAGAGGCAGGGGAGGATAGGGAACTGAGCTGTAGGTCCTTGGCTCTGAGCCGTAATCACCTTGAATGGGCTGTGAAATGTCATCACACCCTTCTAAGCCAACAATATTCCTATCACAAACGTCAGGTTTGGGTAGATCCCTAAGCTTTAAAATTAGATGACTCTCTAATTCTCAATCTGTCACCAACTTTTCTTTAAGGGGATACCTGATGTACCTGCTCATTAGGAGACAACAGGGCTTCATCCTCAGATGACTGAGATGTCTGCCAGTGCTCTGGCTTCTGGCCATCACCACCTTTCACCTAAGAAACCCCAGAACATGGCTGGCTGGAGGGATGCTCCCGCGGTGCTTTCTAGATTACAGTTCTGGCGAGTGCCTTCCATCTACTCCTCTTTGAGCTCTTGACATTTACATACTCAGCAATATTACCATTCTATTGGTCACCTTCAATAAATTATTAAATATCTTTCACATTAAAATATTGTTTTTACATAATAATCTCAAAATCATTCCGGCTCTGTTTTTGCATTCAGTCCTGTCATTCCTTGAACTGTATCACCGCAGAACCTCATCTGGCCAAAGCCCAAACCTCAGGGTGAAGGCAGCACTCTGTCCCCTTTGGGAAATCAGGGCTGCCTACCAAGGCAAGTGAGGCTGCAAAACAGACAGTTACCAATTAGCACACATAATGTAGCGGGTGTGGGAGTGGGATGGGGGTATACGGGTAAGGTAGTATAACACAGAGAAGACAAGTAGTGATTCTATAACGTCTTCTACGCTAATGGACAGTGACTGTGGTGGGATGTGTGGTGGGTACTTGATGATGGGGGGAGTCTAGTAGCCATAGTGTTGCTTATGTAATTGTATATTAATAATAGCAAAAGAAAAAAAAGAAGATAAAAAAAAACAAAAAACAGACAGTTACCTAGTTCAGCACATCAGCAGAACTCTCTCTACCCACACAGACACGAGGCTTGAAGAGCTTAATGGCAACTGTGAAATGAAATAATGCTTTGAAACATTAATGTTTTAAAGGAATTTAAAATCCGAAAGTTCAGCTGTATTTTTTCTAATCCAACAAAAATGTGATGAAATTAATAGGAGCTCTGTTTTGTTTTTATAGGCATCTTTCACATTCCTGGCATGAACAGCAGCTTGACACTTCAGTCATTACTGTATTATTTAACTCTGTGAGGTGAACTTGGGACACCATCTACTTTACCTGAGTCTTAAGTGCAACATAAAGATCATGAGCTCAGAGATCTTGTTCCAACTGAGCTTGTTCCCTGGGATTCCCACAGTTTTCAACCAAGCTTACTGCTTCTTCCCACTGCTTGGAGTTAGGTCAGAAACTTTTTATTCATATTTTAAATAAGTCCCAGAGACAAGTAGCTTTCAAATCAATTCCATGAAGAGGTAAAGAAGTAATAACCAGCAGGAAAATTTCCACTACCGCAGACACAGACAGAGAAAGCTTATGTGAATTGTCCAGTCTTGAAAGGCACCCCATCTTTTCCCTTCTCCACATACAGAGTAAGCTGTCAAAGGACATTTTCATCTCTTTTCTTTTACAGAAAGAGAAATGAGCCAGCAAATCATTATTCAGGCAGATGGATTTTTGAGAGAATCTGCAGATATATTAAAAGGCCTTGTCAAACCACATAGTTGGGCTTTCATCTGATACATGCCCTCAGGTTTTTACTAATTCATCTGATACAATATCTTCTTAAGAATCTTATAAGGTTGCAGCAAACTGCAGTTAAAGGTATGGACATTCACTCTCTGTTTACAACCTTCCTGCCTTCAAGAACAAAGAATACTTTTTAGAAAGTAATGTTACATTTAAATCAGTTTTATTAAGAAATCTGCAGAACAATGTTAAAAGTGAGACCTGCCATAGAGAAAACAGATCAGATACAGAGATCAATGTACCCAGTTCATTTAAAAGTGCTTCATCAAAAAAATCATGGAAGAACAAAGAATATTTTCTTTTACCTTTTAAAATCTAATTTCAATGTACTTAAAACCTATATACCAAATAGCCCTTAAGAGTTAGGTATCAATATTCTTAATTGAAACATAAACTTTACAGAAATAATTACAGTTTATAACAGATAGAAATATACAACACACAGAAGGGAGCTAACATTTCCAGAGTGGTATTTGTGAAAATATTTTTTGTAGAAATTATCATAACTTTTCCTTAGTCAAAAACTAGAATGTAAAGAACACCGAAGTGTGACTATTATAGTTGTTTTAATCAATGAATCGCCATTACCCTGTATTTGTTACCTGTGTTTTCATGCTTTAGAAGAAAATTCAAAACTTCAAATCTGCCTATTTATAACAGAAGAAGATTCAGCCAATTGAAAAAAAAAAGACATGGGAGGTGAAAAATTTCCTTGGTTTGAAAGGTATTTTTTCATCTGTTAATTGGCAATCCAGTGCTGGGTGCTCAGTTTCACTTCTGGCTTCTACCATTAGTGATTTACTTTAGGGTAATGTGCTCATCAGAGTTTACCGGAACAAGCTGACATATCTTGTGTCTCACAGTGACATGTGCCTTCTGCATGGGAATAGAGGATGAGTGAAGCAAGGGAGGCGCTTGGAACTCCTGCAGGCATGGAGTGCAGGACAAAATGTCACTGGCTCCTGAGAGCATCTGATACTGCAACCGACAGTGCTATGTCCCAAAGGCTGGAGTCCTGCAATAGATCTGAAGTTTGGATTTGGCATTGCAGTAGGGGAGAAAAGGAGGCCCCAAAAGCCTTTATTACAAAGGAAAAACAAGGTAGAAAGGTACGTATGAAACCCATTCTGAAGGTATCAGTTTTTGTATTAGGGTCATTGAAATAAAAAATTTCTGAAAAGTGGTAAGATCAGAGGACATCATTGCTTTGCACGTGTACAGCATTTTCATATATACTTCTCCTTTACTTTAATAAACAAAAAGCTTTTTTAAGTATTGCAGTTACATGATTGGTATGTAAAAAGGGAAGATTTTAATTAATAAAAGCTTGAGTAGGAGGCAAGAATCTGAAAAAATAGATTTCCAATTTAATTTTTGAGGTTATAGGCCACTGATAAAACAATGCCCATTCATAGATGGCATAGTGGGATGTGCCTTTATTCATCACTGAAAAACCAATAAACGAACAAATACTTATTGAAGAATAAGATTTTACTCTTAAAGAACCAAGTAACTAAGATTTGAAAGACAAGAGAAACACAGCTGGAAAAACCAGCAAAAATACAAAACAACTATCAGTGCTAAACTATATGGCAGAGACACATAAATAATAAAGGAGTTAAAAAATTTTGACCAATAAAAGTCCAAGGAACAATGATTAGTATCATCAAACTGATGACGTCAAGTCAAACTTTCATGGTCAAGGCAAGGGAAACAAAAGCAAACTAAACAAGTAGAACTACATCAAACTACAAAGCTTCTTCACAGTGAAGGACACCATCAACAAAATGAGAAGGCAATCTACTGTATAGAAGAATATATTTGTAAATGATAAATCTTACAACGGGATAATATCCAAAATATATAAAGAGCTCATATGACTTAACACCAAAAAAACCCCAAATAATCTCACTAAAAAATGGGCAGAGGACCTTACACTTTTCCAGACATGCAGATGGCCAACAGACACATGGGAAGATGCTCCACATTGCTAATCATCAAGGAAATGCAAAACAAAAGCACAATGAGCTATCACCTTACACCAGTCAGAGTGGCCACAACCCAAAACACAAGAAATAACAAGTGGAGGTTCTGGGAAGATGGCGGCGTGAGCAGGACGGCAGAAATCTCCTCCCAAAACCATATTTTTTAATGAAAATACAACAAATACAACTACTCCTAAAAGAGAGACCAGAAGATACAGGACAACTCCCAGCCTGCAGCTACACCTGAGAGGACTCGGCACCTCACGAAGCAGGTAAGATATGGAGCCACGACCTGGCGGACCCAAGCACTCCCCCACCCCAGCGCACCAAGGGGAAGAGA
The DNA here is from genome assembly GCA_032199065.1 of Smutsia gigantea. NCBI lineage: Eukaryota > Metazoa > Chordata > Mammalia > Pholidota > Manidae > Smutsia > Smutsia gigantea. The sequence goes on from JAVSCE010020505.1 coordinate 32,629, forward strand.
GGATTCAGAGCGGGCAGGGAGTGGAAGCACAGGCCCATCAAATAACCAGCCCTGGTGATCTGTGCCAGGAGCACTGACATACATCATGCGGTGTATCGGAGATTAGAGAAACAGAAGGGCAGGATCTGAGAAGGACAACGCAACTGGGTCCTCTCAGCCAGCTCCACGGAACAAAATTAAAGCGGACGCTTTTTTAAGGGTCTTAAAGAGACAGGGGCCAACAGAGGAGCAGGATCATACCAGCGCACTCAGCCAAGCAGGCTGGGAGTCCTGGGGATTTTCGGACCTCTTGGCCTGTGGCTGGGAAAAGCAGCCGCACTGTGACTTCCACAGAGATCAGTAGCGTCCCATTTGTTCCCTCCCCGGCCAGAGCCACAAAGAGCCCAGAGGAGCAGCCGTAGCTGCGGAATAGTGGAGCAGCAGCGCCAACTACAGCATCCTCACAGAATCTACACCCGGCGGGCATTTTTTTCTTTTTTTCTTTTTCTGACCATTTCTATCACCATGAAAAGACAGAGGAATAAAGCTTACCCAGACAACCCCAGAGAGGGAGCCTGATGGGATGGACATGCACAATCTTCCTGAAAAAGAATTCAGAATAAAAGTTATAACCATATTGATGGATCTACAGAGAAATATGCAAGAGCTAAGGGAGGAAGTGAGGGAAGTGAGGAAAGACAATGCAGAAATGAGACAAGTGATTGATGGGCTGAGCAGCAGACTGGACAAGATGCAAGAGACTGTTAATGGAATAGAAATCAGAAAACAGGAATACAGAGAAGCTGAGGCAGAGAGAGATAAAAGGATCTCTAGGAATGAAAGAATATTAAGAGAACTGTGTGACCAATCCAAACGGAACAATATTCGCATTATAGGGGTACCAGAGGAAGAAGAGAGAGAAAAAGGGATAGAAAGTGTCTTTGAGGAAATAATTGCTGAAAACTTCCCCAAGCTGGGGAAGGAAATAGTCTCTCAGACCATGGAAGCCTACAGATCTCCCAACACAAGGAACCCAAGGAAGACAACACCAAGACACATAATAATTAAAATGGCAAAGATCAAAGAAAGATAAGGACAGAGTATTAAAGGCAGCTAGAGAGAGAAAAAAGATCACCTACAAAGGAAAATTCATCAGACTATCATCAGACTTCTCAACAGAAACACTCCAGGCCAGAAGAGAATGGCATGATATATTTAACGTAATGAAACAGAAGGGCCTCGAACCAAGAATATTGTATCCAGCACAATTATCATTTAAATTTGAGGGAGGGATTAAACAATTTCCAGACAAGCGAAAGCTGAGGGAATTTGCCTCCCATAAACCACCTCTACAGGATATGTTAAAGGGACTGCTCTAGATAGAACACTCCTAAGGCTAAAAAGAGGTCACCAGAGAAAATAAAATCATAGCAAAGAAAGCAGACCATCCAAATACTAACTAAAGGCAAGGAATAAAACACCTAGTATATAAAGAATGGAGGAGGAAGAATAAGAGGGGAGAGAAAGTAAAGAATCATCAGACTGTGTTTACAATAACTTAACAAGAAAGTTAAGTTAGACTGTTAGATAGTAAAGAAGCTACCCTTGAACCTTTGGTAACCACGAAACTAAAGCTAGCAATGGCAATAAGTACATATCTATCGAAAATCACCCTAGATGTAAATGGACTGAAGGCACCAATCAAAAGACACAGAGTAATAGAATGGATAAAAAAGCAAGACCCATCTATATGCTGCTTACAAGAGACTCCCCTCAAACTCAAAGATATACACAGACTAAAGGTGAAGGGGATGGAAAAAGATATTTCATGCAAACAAGGAGAAAAAAGCAGGTGTTGCAGTACTTGTAGCAGACAAAATAGACTTCAAAACGAAGAAATTAGCAAGAGATAAAGAAGGACATTACATAATGATAAAGGGGTCAGTCCAACAAGAGGATATAACCATTATAAATATATATGCACCCAACACAGGAGTGCCGACATATGTGAAACAAATACTAACAGAATTAAAGGAGGAAATAGAAAGCAATGCATTCATTTTAGGAGACTCAACACACCACTCACTCCAAAGGACAGATCAACCAGACAGAAAATAAGTAAAGACACAGAGGCACTGAACAACACACTAGAACAGATGGACCTAACAGACATCTACAGAACTCTACACCCAAAAGCAACAGGATACACATTCTTCTCAAGTGCACATGGAACGTTTTCCAGAATAGACCACATACTAGGCCACAAAAAGAACCTCAGTAAATTCAAAAATATTGAAATTCTACCAATCAACTTCTCAGATCACAAAGGTATAAAACTAGAAATAAATTTTAGAAAGAAAACAAAAAGGCTCACAAATACATGGAGACTTAACATTCTCCTAAATAATCAATGGGTCCACGACCAAATTAAAACAGAGATCAAAGAATATATGGAGACTAATGACAATAACAACACAAAACCACAACTTCTGTGGGATGCAACAAAGGCAGTTCTAAGAGGAAAGTATGTTGCAATTCAGGCCTATCTAAAGAAGGAAGAACAATCCCAAATCAATAGTCTAAAGACACAATTACTGAAATTGGAAAAAGAAGAACAAATGAGGCCCAAAGTCACAAGAAGGAGGGACATAATAAAGATCAGAGAAGAAATAAATAAAATTGAGAAGAATAAAACAATAGAAAAAAATCAATGAAACCAAGAGCTGGTTCTTTGAAAAAATAAACAAAATAGATAAACCCCTAGCCAGACTTATTAAGAGAGAAAGAGAATCTACAGACATAAACAGAATCAGAAATGAGAAAGGAAGAATCACGACAGACCCTATAGAAAAAGAAAGAATTATAAGAGAATACTATGAGAATCTATATGCTAACAAGCTGGAAAACCTAAAAGGAATGGACAACTACTTAGAAAAATACAACCTTCCAAGACTGACCAAGCAAGAAACAGAAAACCTAAACAGACCAATCACCAGCAACGAAATTGAATCGGTAATCAAAAAACTACCCAAGAACAAAACCCCCGGGCCTGATGGATTCACCTCTGAATTCTACCAGACATATAGAGAAGAAATAACACCCATTCTCCTTAAAGTTTTCCAAAAAATAGAAGAGGACGGAATACTTCCAAACTCATTCTGTGAAGCCAGCATCACGCTAATACCAACACCAGGCAAAGACCTCACCAAAAAAGAAAATTACAGACCAATATCCCTGATAAACGTAGATGCAAAAATACTCAACAAAATATTAGCAAACCGAATTCAAAAATACATCAAGAGGATCATATACCATGATCAAGTGGGATTCATTCCAGGGATGCAAGGATGGTACAACATTCGAAAATCTATCAACATCATCCACCACATCAATAAAAAGAAGAACAAAAACCACACGATCATCTCCATAGATGCTGAAAAAGCATTTGACAAAATTCAGCATCCATTCATGATTAAAACTGTCAACAAAATGCGTACAGAGGGCAAGTACGTCAACATCATAAAGGCCATATATGACAAACCCACAGCTAACATCATACTTAATGGCGAGAAGCTGAAAGCTTTTCATCTAAGATCAGGAACAAGACAGAGATGCCCACTCTCTCCACTGTTATTCAACATAGTACTGGAGGTCCTAGCCACGGCAATCAGACAAAACAAAGACATACAAGGCATCCAGATTGGTAAAGAAGGAGTCAAATTGTCACTATTTGCAGATGACATGATACTGTACATAAAAAACCCTAAAGACTCCACTCCAAAGCTACTAGAACTAATACCTGAATTCAGCAAAGTCGCAGGATACAAAATTAACACACAGAAATCTGTTGCTTTCCTATACACTAATGATGAACTAACAGAAAGAGAAATCAGAAAAACAATTCCATTCACAATTGCATCAAAAAGAATAAAATACCTAGGAATAAACCTAACGAAGGAAGTGAAAGACCTGTACTCTGAAAACTACAAGACACTCCTAAGAGAAATTAAAGAGGACACTAACAAATGGAAATGCATCCATGCTCTTGGCTAGGAAGAATAAATATTGTCAAAATGGCTATACTACCTAAAGCAATCTACAGATTCAATGCAATCCCTATCAAACTACCAACAGCTTTCTTCAATGAACTGGAAGAAATAATTCTAAAATTCATATGGAACCACAAAAGACCCCGAATAGCCAAAGCAATCCTGAGAAGGAGGAATAAAACAGGGGGAATTACGCTCCCTGACTTCAAGCTCTACTACAAAGCCACAGTAATCAAGACAATTTGGTATTGGCACAAAAACAGACCCACAGACCAGTGGAACAGAATAGAAAATCCAAACATTAACCCAAACATATACAGTCAATTAATATTTGATAAAAGAGCCTTGGATATACAATGGGGAGATGACAGCCTCTTCAGCAGCTGGTGTTGGAAAAACTGGACAGCTACATGTAAGAGAATGAAACTGGACTACTGTCTAGCCGTATACACAAAGGTAAACTCAAGGTGGATCAAAGACCTGAATGTACATCATGAGACCATAAAACTCTTAGATAATAACATAGGAAAAACCTCTTGGACATAAACATGAGCGACTTCTTCATGAACATATCTCCCTGGGCAAGGGAAACAAAAGCAAAAATGAACAAGTGGGACTATATCAAACTAAAAAGCTTCTGTACTGCCAGGACACCATCAGTAGAACAAAAAGACATCCTACAGTATGGGAGAATATATTCATAAATGTCATATCCGATAAGGGGTTGACATCCAAAATATATAAAGAACTCACGCACCTCAACAAACAAAAAGCAAATAATCCAATTAAGAAATGGGCAGAGGACATGAATAGACACTTCTCTAAAGAAATTCAGATGGCCAACAGGCATATGAAAAGATGCTCCACATTGCTAATCATCAGAGAAATGCAGATTAAAACCACAATGAGATATCACCTCACACCAGTGAGGATGGCAAACATCCAAAACACAAATAACAAATGTTGGCGAGGATGTGGAGAAAAGGGAACCCTCCTACACTGCTGGTGGGAATGCAAATTAGTTCAACCAGTGTGGAAAGCAGTATGGAGGTTCCTCAAAAAACTCAAAATAGAAATACCATTTGACCCAGGAATTCCACTCCTAGGAATTTACCCTAAGACTGCATCAGCCCAGTTTGAAAAAGACATATGCACCCCTATGTTTATCACAGCACTATTTACAATAGCCAAGAAATGGAAGCAACCCAGGGTGTCCATCAGTTGATGAATGGATAAAGAAGAAGTGGTACATATACACAATGGAATATTATTCAGCCATAAGAAGAAAACAAATCCTACCATTTGCAGCAACATGAATGGAGCTAGAGGGTATTATGCTCAGTGAAATAAGCCAGGCATGGAAATACAAGTATCAAATGATTTTACTCATATGTGGAGTATAAGATGAACATAACTGAAGGAACAAAACAGCAGCAGAATCACAGAACCCAAGTATGGACTAATAGTTACCAAGGGAAAGGGACTGGGGAAGATGGGTGGGAAGGGAGGGATAAGAGGGAAAAGGGGGCATTACAATTAGCAGATGTAATGTTGGGGGTGCACGGGGAGGGCTGTACAACTCAGAGAACACAAGTAGTGATTCTATAGCATCTCAGTACACTGATGGACAGTGACTGTAATGGGGTTGGTGGGGGGGACCTGATGAAGGGGGTAGTTTAATAACCATGATATTGCACATGTAGTTGTAGGTTAATGATACCAAAATAAATTATTAAAAAAGTGTATTGTGCATATATTGTATGTGTGTGTTTTAAATGCACTTATATACTTTCTTATGCTATATATATATATATATATGTATATATATAAGAAATACTGTGTATTTCTTATATCTATGTATATTATAAACTGTTCCAATGTTTTATCTGTATTTTAAAGAAATTAAGTGAATAAACAGGATTCTTGTTTTTCTTTTGCTATTTACCACTTTTGTTCACCATTCCTTCCTAAAGATTGGAACTCCTACTGGATATCATTTCCCTTCGTCCTTAAGAACTTTTGTTGTTAACATTTCTTGTAGTGTATGTCTGCTACTAATGAATTATCATTTTCATTTATCTGAAAATATCTTTAGTTCCCCTGTTCTTGTGAAGAATGTTTTAGATGAATATAGAATTCTTGGTTTTCAGGTTCTTTTCCCCCATAGCACTTGAAATATTTTGTTTCACTGTCTTCTGCTTCCAGTGTTTGTAATGAAAATTTGCTGTTATTTTGATAGTTGTTCCCTGTATAATATGTCATCTTTCACTATGTATTTTCAAGATTTTTCTTTAGGGTTCTTAGCAATATGATTTTGATATTTTTTAAATTTTATTTATGTTTTTAGGGCTTTTCTGGGCTTACTGAATTTGTACATTCGTGGCCATCAACAAATTTGGCTTATTTTCAGTTATTTCGTCAAATAGTTTTTCTTCCCCAGTCTCTCCACTCCTTCCAGGAGCCCAATTACAAGCATGTTAGACGTCTTGGTATTCTCTCAGGGACACTGGAACTATATCCTTTTCAGAATCTTTTTTTCTTTTGTGTTCATCACTCATTATCTCTTGATTTGCCTTCAAGTTCACTGACTGTATTCCGTCATTTCCAATCTGCTGTTAAGCCCATATAGTGACTTTATCCCAGATGTATTTTTTCAATACTAGAATTTCCATTTGGTTCTTTTTCTTAAAAATCTTTTTTTTCTATGTTGTGGTTTCCTGTTTGTTTATTCTTTAGGAGTATATTTTCCTTTAAGTCTTTGAGATACTGTAATAACTGCTTTGAAATTCTCATCTCTTAATTCTGTTGTCTGATCATCTCAGAATTCATCTTCGGGTCCTTGTTTATTCATCAGTAGAAATTGGGGTTATACCTTCAACATTATTAGTGATAGTATTGTAGAGACTCTGAATTCTGTTATATTCTTCTGAAAAGTATTGGGTTTTTTTGTTTGTTTTTTTGGTATTGTTTTAACTGGTAGTTAACTTAGCCTGAGTCAAGCTCTGCAGTCTCTCCTACCTGCAGTGGGGTGCCGCAGAGGCCTGTGCTCAGTTTCTGCAGCTGAGCTGGGTGCCTGAAGTGTGTCCTGTGTGTGAGTACAGGGGTCAGAACAGGAGTGTGCATGAAACTTGGGGTGCTCTGCTGAGGCCCCCATCTCCTTTCTCACTCTTCAGCTTCCATGGTTGCCCTAGTCTCTGACCTCTGGTTCTTCATATCTGAAGTGTGTGATTTCCTGTCTGAGTTTTAGCAGCCACGCTAAAACTTTTGTTCTGAGTTAAAAAACCAAACCAAAACTATAAAAATGGACAACTCTTCATGTTGGGGGGCCAATTTTGATGACTCCCCAGGAGAGCTCCCAGGACTCAGCATGCAGTCCTGCTCAAGGCCGTGGTTTATTACAGTGTGACACAGCCCAAAAGGGAAAGGGCACACTGGTGAATGAAGGACATAGCATGTGCCCACTGCCCCCAGCAACATGTGAGGACATGGGGAATGCTGTCCACCAGGGAAGCTTGTGGACACTCATGTGGGTGTTTACCAGGGGCTGGCCCCGTAGCCATCCTCAGCCATCACATATCAAAATGCCAGACTCCCAGAAGGAAAGCAGGTGTTCAGCATAAACCATATTGCTTGAATAAACAATTCAGGCACAGTGAGCCTTTCTTATCCAGGAATGGTGGGAACCCTCCCGAAATCCCCATTCCCAGACCCCAGCCAAGAGCCTGCCTTGCTTGTGCGTAGACCTGCTGTGTTGACTTTTCTCCGCAGCCGCTCCCTTGGCCAATGCATCTTTACAGCAAAAGTATTGGCAGTGTTATTCTAGGGCCTCAGCTGCTCTGATGCAGTCACGTGTACCCTCGGCCCTGGCCATAGCCAGCTGGGACAGCACCCATTCCCCATGAAGTGCACCTGGGAAACCCTCCCCTGTCAGGTGTGCTGTATGCTTAGCAGCCCCTTTGAATTTCAGGGTCCAGAAAGCTGCAGAGGCAGCACAAGCCCTCTTCCTTTGGTGCAAACAGTTTCCCTGCACCTTCCCACTGTTGGGGCCTTGTCTGCTTGCTGTTGTTAGGGGAATACCAGGCACCCTGTAGAAGGCCTGTCTTTTCCGTCACCCTCCCCTCTGCCACACACCTTTCATCTGGAAGGGTTTTGTGCGGAAAACAAAGCATTTTTGAGAGAATGTTTCATGTTACTTACCCAGGAAGGCACATCATGTTTAGGAATCGGTCAAGAGGAAACCTGAGTCTTCAGACCTTTTCTGAGAGCCTTCATATAACTGCCATCCCCTTCATCAGATCATTTGTCTTGGGAGTGGCCCAGCGCAGATCGCTCCCATTCTGGGACCGCAGCACTTCATAGCTAAACCACCTCACTAAGGCTTGTGTGCAGGAGGAGGGTGAGGGAATGAGGCCTGGCTCGTGGGGCCTGGCTGCAAACTGCAGGTGATCTAGAATGCCAGCCACGAGTTAACAGCAGTGACACACACGCTCCTGAAGCAGAAGGGCAGTGGAGGTCACTGTCCTTGTGATGGGCCCCCCACTTGTGGCTTCAGTTAAAGGTCACATGTTGGGACTGATGGCAGCCTAGTTTCAGGCCCATCAGAGCACAATCCCTTGGTTGTGCAGAGCTCAGGTGACCCAGATGGCGCAGCCAGTGTCCAGGATGTTTCCATGGTTTGCGCCCCTTCCCAGCGGTTCAAATTCTGTGCCTGTCCCAGGTGTGAGGTGTGAGCCTGTTCCTGCTCTCAGCTTGGACTGCCTGCCTTGCTGTTGAAACCGCTGGCAGCTGGCGTCAGGTCAGCAGCAGAGTGAGGTGGGGGCACTTGGGGTCTGGAATCCCTCTTCGAGATGGTTAGACTTCCAGCCTGTGCCGTGAAAGCTCGTGGGAGACCTAGTGTCAGGAGAGTCAGGAGCAGGGCCAGGTGGGGAGCGCAGTCTCCTGAGGGAAAGGGAGTGCCAAGGGCGTGGGGGTGGCCGGCTTCTCACCAGGCGGGGCTGGGCACCTGCAGCCTGCCAGCAGGCATGGCCCCAGGAAGCTTTACCTTGCTATGCAGTGAGCTCGGCTATAAAAGAGCAGTTAGCTTTCTCTTTTCATTCATTTGTAATAGTCACTAGATTGTTGTATCAAACCTGCATTCATAGTACAGAAGTTCTCCAGAGTCTCTCTCTGACTCTCCAGTCAAGCACCTTTCAGTCACCTGCAGGTCCGCTTGATACCTGTTGTTAGTCTCACGGTACTAACAAGATGGCAGAGAAAGCCCAGGCTTTTTCAGAGGCAGCAGAAAAACTAGAAGTACTCGTTCGGTGAAGGCAGGGATGCTGAGCACATCGTCCTTTGCTGTTAGGAGGCAGCAGAGCTGAAGAAGAGCATTGGGATGAACATAGGCTAGGATTTGTTAGTTCCTCATTTATATGGACGGCTGTCAATGTTACCTCACTTAAATTTCATGCCTTCAGTACAGACAGCTTTTTAAAACTTGTGTATTGTATTTGTACAGCCTTTCTGATAGCCAGTTAAGAATATTAAAAAAAAAACCTCACATATCAAGAATTAAAAGACTTTTAATAAAACTTTCTCCCTTTGTGGATATAATTTACCCAATATTACTTGAATCCATGTCAATCAGTTTGAAAAATACACTAGTACAGTTGGATGATAACAAACTTAATTGGTCACTTCATGTCCATGCTGCCATTTGCACAGCCCTGTATGAATTCAGATGTGCTTCATACCTGTATGCTTTAGGGTTTTGTCTTAGGGTGTCAAGTATAAGCTGGTCATTTAACTAAGTGTGGGATTACCACACGGAGGAAATGCAGAGTCACTCTTCCGAGGGCTGCCTGGTGGATAACCTAAGCAAAATCCCATATGGGATATGGTTTTGTCGAAGAAGCATTTCAGTATTGTTTGTGATTTCTTGGTAAAAAATATTCGTGCGTCATTAAAATTTATTATGAATACATATGATTTCTGTTACTTTAGTAAAATTATGTAGAGTTTTAAAAACTAAACTTTCTGGACCAACAAATCTACTTTTATAATTATTTTAAAAGAAACTGTTTAAGATCTCATCTCAGGAGACTTACTGTTTTTAAACTTACATGTTCCCAGTGAATAGAGTAACCTGAAGCATATGTCTTTCTGTTTCAAAACTAATTCTGTGAAAAGTAATTGTGATGTGTGAATAGTCAAAATCTTCCCACACAGTTTTATAAATACAGGTCATGGAGATACATGGTTCCGGCACCTGAGAGAAAATGCAGTGTCTTCATGGCTGCTAGGAGGGGATTGTTCATTTACAGCGAATGTAGTAGCTGCTGGAACACACACATGTAGACAAATCCAGGGGTTTACTGAACTGTTTTATAAAATTTATGTGGGATTCTGATGATTACTTAAATCCCTCAGAACACTGATATCCATATAACTTTTAAATACTCATACACAGCTTCCATCTTTAAAATTGGAATTGCGAGGCACCAGGTTATATGTGTTTTATAAGCTGCTCCCAGGTGGGTTTGACATGCTCTTGTCCTCAGGCCGCAGTAGGTAGCCTCTTAGGGTCTAGAGAACTCCCCACACCTCTGCTGAGCATAAGCATTGTTCCTGTTAGTTACTTTCCTTCCTTGTTCATAATGTTGGCACACAAAATAGAAGAAAATCAAACATCACTTATGGTAAATAATATATGAAAAATAATATTTGGTAATATTGTAGATTTTCCAAGTAATTTTATTTAATTATAACAGTTAATTCAGATATTCTGTATTCCAGGACCTTTTCTCTATCAGTGCTTACGTTTATGCTTCAAAGCCACAACTGGATATTCATAGTTTTGAAGGCACATTTACCAGGGTAAGTTAAATCTTCTGTTAAGTACAAATATATTCATTGTGTGTTTCAGTGAAAAATAACAAACCTTTATTTTGAAAGAATAACTAAATCCATAATAATTCAAACAAGTTTTGGACTAACAATGGAAAACCTCAGGTGTGTTTCAGCTGGATGTGTATGTCAGTACAGCCTGAGGCCCCTCTCCTGGTTAGCTGTAGGGTTTGGAGGGCTCAGCGACCATGGTCTGTAATGGTTTACATGGACAGTATAAGTGCTTTACAGTACTTAAGGGGTTTTCATAATATAGGCCTGTATTTTTAATGGCTGCAGTTATTTTTTAAAGATTTCTGTTCGCGCAGTCAGCTTTCTTTCCTTTGTGGTCAGCTGAGGGGTGAGGAGGAGTTGTCCTCGTCTGGGAAAACTTGTACTCAGGGTGTGTCATGGCCAGATAAGGTGCGAACCGCGAACCGAGGGGTCCGCAAGTGCAGTCCCTGGAGGAGAGATGGACGTTCCATGGTACCTCGATTCCCACCTGTGCTGCAGTGAACACAGGTACAGGTGTTCGTGGAACACAGGAGAGATGTCCTGTGATAAGTATAAGTACCTTATAATAAATCCTGAGGAGAACGAAGATGTTTTTTGTGTTCTTCAAAGAGTATTTTTTTTTACCCCAAGGCCCCCTTAGTATAATAAAAAAGTTCTTAACCACTCAATGTTTTGGAATATCATTTGCTTTCTTCCCTTGTGTTACACAGGTTTATACTGCTTATATCACTTGCTAGAACTTGGAAATGTTTGCTGGACAGTGTAGGAAGCACACTGGAGGCAGAGTGAATGTGAGCGAGAAGTGTGTCTGGAAGCACCAGGGCTGGAAGCACAGTTCACACGGGGGTGGGAAGGGCTGCTGGCTGTGCCGGTGTGGGGCGGGAGGACTGGGAGGTCTTGTCAAAAGGAGGAAGAAGCCGTGGAAGGGTTTTCAGCTGAGAGGAGAAGCCACACTGTTGGTATTTGTAGAGAGTCCTCTGGGCTCCCTTGGGTGATGGTGGTCACCTGAGTGTGGCTCTGTGCCCGCAGCCTCCCCAGAGCGTGCAGGCTATGGGAGCAGGTGGGATCGGTGGCCTGCATCTCAGGCATGCAGAACAAGTATGGGAAAAACACCGTGAGCTTCACTCCCCTCCAAGTAGGAAAAGCATCCAGGAGGGCAATTGGCTCCAGAGCCAGGAGAGCACAGAGGGGCTTGTCGCAGGGGCCAGACCTCACGAGCGAGGCTCTTTATGAGTGAGGACACGCTGCCCTTGTGCAGACTGTTCGGCATCCAGAGAAACACGTGTGCCTTGAGTGCCGCCTGTCCTTGCCTTGCTCTGTCTCTGAGAGGGTTTTGTGTTGCTCATGTTAAACATACCAGTTCTTGAGTTCTTGATTATTTAAGAGGGTGTCTTTATTTTTGTGTGCATTTTTCAAAAAGGAGGAAAGAAAACTAACAACTTTATAAGTAGAAAATGGAATTCAGTTAATACATCAGCTGAACATTTTGAAAAGTGTTATCTCTTTGCATTCCTTTTTTACAATTAATATACAAAGGAAAAAAATAGATGTTTCTTTTGTGTCAGCCTAAATCATTAAATAAGAATCAGGGCAAATTAGTTCAAGTCCTGTGGCAGCAGCATTGTGAGTCTAACAGATACGCATCCTGAGTGCTATCCGCTTCTACCCGCCTGAAAGCAATGCCAGGGTGGCCTAAATTGCTGACTGTGACGTGTTCCACACAAATGACCCATATTATTACTGATACCATTAATGTCGCTTAGTGTTCAAGACATAGCTATCCTCTCTGAGGTCTGGAGTTCACAGCTCCAGCCAGTCTGAAGCATCAGCAGTATTCCTCACCCTTTAACACTATATTCACATACATCCTTTTTTTGTAATGCACCTTCTGCCTAATTTCTTTTGCAGACCATAGCACGCATCATTATTCATGTCTTTTCCCATCAAAATATTCTCCTTTTAAAAAACAGATCTCTATTGTTTGTTAAGTAAGGTACACTATTTAGAAAAGAGCTTGAAATTATAACATTTTGCTTTCTTCTTCCCCAAAGCGAATTTATCTTTTCAAACTATGTAACACTGAAGAGAGGAGAACTCAAGAAGCAAGTTATTTAGAGATAATTTCTTTCCCGTCTTCCCAGTCTATTCTGTACTATATCAGATTGGTAAAGAACTATTACAATAATTTTCTCAATATTAAAAAAAAGTTTAATGTTTAAAGTCCATCACTGTTATTACAGAATTGAAAGGAAACTGCATTGCTGCTATGTGTTCTTCAAGACATAATTGTGTTAGAAATAGACAAAAATCATCCCATGATTAAACAGGTGCAGAAGAGTAACGGGAGAACAAACTTAAATTTCTAGAACTAAATTGTATAGAACCTTTTATTTGCAGTTCAGAAAACCTTGTGAAGTTTTTGTATTTTTTTAATGTGTTATTTCTCTTAGAGCTTGACACAATGGGAAAACTAAAAGATAAGCATGTGTTAGTAAATTTAAGCATTTCCATATTAAGCAAACAGTAACAACAGTTTTAAACTAGCAAAGTTATACTCATTTGTATGGGTGGTCAGTTGATGAAGTGTGGGTGTTTGGACGTGGTTCAGAGCTGTGCTGTAGCTTAGGACGCCTGAGAAGGCAGCAGGCTGCTGGCTTCACGTGGGGTGCCGGGAGAGACAGCTCTGTGTCTGCTTGTTTTCTGACTCCTTCACATGCCGGACACATTTAATGTCTGTGTTGGGTGTTCAGAAGATGAAGGTCACCATCATCCTTATTAGCTTATAGTCCAGGGATATGGATCAACATGGGAATTGCTATGTAACTGAAAATATCCCAGAATTCATACCAGAGAACTATTTGTTTCATATCTTAAATAATAAGTGTGTGGGAGACAGGGAGCTGCTTTTGTGCTCATAACTGAAATTGACCAAAATGGACCAGAATAACAGTCAAATTCTTCACCTGTCAATTGCAAGCTTTTGACAGACCCCAGAGTTCCAAAACTGGTCCATCAGGTGGATTCTGGCCCTGTGGTTGTCCAGGTGGGGAGGGGTTCCCCATGCTCCCTGCTCTGCCATCTTTCCAGAATCTTCTGTGTATTCCCTTGATTTCCACCCAAGTCAGCAATGCCTTTTCACTGCTGTCCAGTTGGGTCCAGCTGGTGAACTTCTTTTCAGTGCTGTAGAACTATGAGGTGTAAGTCAGACAGAAGTTGCTGATTTCCTTCTTTCTTCATTTTCTCTCTGTGAACAGGAAGACAGTGATCCGCCCATTCATGAAAGTCTCAGCATAGAAAATACATTGTGGGCAAGCACTGTTGTGGCATCAGGTAAGAAATGAGTTCTGATTTTAGTATGATTCTCTTGTGGGTGATGCTCTGTGTATTTGAGCGACTCCAAATAATCTCTCAAAATGCCTCGCATTACACCTCGGCACCTCACTAAGTGCACCCTCCCATCGGTGTGCGTGGGACATGCCCGGGGAGGCCAGTGCCATGCTTAGCACACAGCACTTGATTAGCACAGGTCAAGGCCATGGGGACTGGGCACCTTTGTGTAGGACTGCCGAGGTGTTTTGCTGGCTTTGACACCAGTTTCTTGACAAGCTTACCAGTGAGCCATAATGAGAGGTGGCACAGCAGAGCTGGGGCACACGTGGTGATTGTAGAGCTGGTCTTCCTGCCCGTCCTTTGTCTGGCAGAGTTCATGGGGCCAGTGTGGCGGCTTGTCTGTGGGGGAAAAAACATCAGGTGAGGTGGGCTTTGGAGTAGATTGTGCTGGGCTAGGAGGAAGGTTGGAAGTTTTATTCTGAGTGAATTTGGAGGACATTGGAGTATTTCTAGTGGTCAAACAGGGAGGTCACTTAAATTTATATTTTGAAAATAAATCTCTCTGGGAGGTGTTGGAAGTCTAAATGACACCACCTTTTCAGAAATTTGGCCTTGCTGACGGCACCAGGAGCAAAGCTGAGCAGCAAGAGGCACTCAGTAGGTTGGTGAGGACAGGAACACTGGTAGGATGACTTTCTTCCCGGTATCTGCAACACGGCCGCCCTCCTCTCCTGAAACTGTCAGCCCTCTGCTGCTTTAGTGTGGAACCCCTGCCCCAGCCCTGACAGTGGTAATGCGGCATGGATCCTGGTCTCAGAAGCTGATGGGCAAGAAGGACATTAAGAAAATGAGACAGATCTGTTCAGCCATGCTAAGTATCTCAGCAAAGTACAAAGAAAACAAGCCCCAAACCTTATCTGCTCAGGATCTGCGGAGATTTCTCTGAGGAAGGGCCATTTAAACGAGATTTAAGACTGCACAGCCAGGACTGGATGGGGAGGATCAAGGGGCAGGTGTTGGAGGCCTGGTGCTGAGAGGGAACAAAGGCTGAAGAGAGAGATCTGAGGGCCATGTGCCTGGCAGGGCCGACTTGCAGGGCAGCTCCATGTGGTGTTCAGATGGGGCCTGGGTGCACACAAGGTGGGGAGCTGGCTGCTTGTGGAGTCCACGTCTTCACCCACTGTGAGGGGAGAGAATGGAGTGGGGTTCTTAATCTAGTAATGTTTATTTGTATGACGATTTATGAGTTAGAAATTGACAGTTTTAATAGAAATTCTGTGGCTTGATGTTTTTCATACTGATGGATTTTTAAAAAATTTCTCAAAATAAAAAGAGGGAGGACTTGCAAGATGGCGGCGTGAGAGGTGAGACGGAGAGCTCCTCCCAAAACCGCAGATTGTACAAAAATATAGTTAATTAATACAACTAACCTTAAAACAGCAACAAGAAAAAAGGCTGAACTAGATTGCAAACGGACCTCATGAACAGAACAGACCTCACAAAACAGGGTAACGTAGGAAAGCCTTAATCTGGCGGGACCCAAGCCCTTCCCGCACCCCAGCTCACCGGTGGGAGGAAGACAAATGGAGTGGGGGAGGGGGTGGAAGACTGGGACTGCTGAACACCTAGCCCTGGAGATCTGCTTTCTGAGCAGAATCCTGTAGTGTGTGGTGCTATGGTTGTTGGGGAGCTTGGACAGGTGGAGTGCTTGAGAAATTGACGTAACAACCATTTGTGGAGGAGGGGATCCACACCCGACCGCTCTGTGTCAGAGGAAAGGCAGGCAGCCTGAGAGGCTTCATAGCAGCCAGAGGGCTGCTGAAGGGGTGGAGTTTACACGGAGCTTGCTGTGCGGGAGAAGGGAGAGCTGGACAAGGTTGCCTGGGTGCACTCTGCCCAGCTGGTTGGGAACTTTGGAGAGCTTCAGGTGCTCCATCCCCCTGGCTGCCTACTCAGCTCCGAGGCCCCCCACTATGACACACAGCCTGCCAAACTTTCCTGCTGGCCTGCAGGCACCTGCTTGCAAACCTGCAGTCACTGCGCAGGCATCAGGCCAGCCAGAGGGAGACCCCACCTACAACAGCTAGAGATGCAAAGCACGGAGGTTTACACTTGTGTGCTTGGCCCACGGGCTCTGACACTGGAGACAGGCACTGCAGATGGGAAGCAGGAAAAGATCTTTCCTCCCCCAGGCCCCAGCTCTGCTCCCCTACGACCCCCAACCTCACTCTAGGGGCTGAGCAGCTCCAGAGACTGGAGTTTCTGTGCACTAGTGGGCACCACACAGAAATATGAAATGACAAAAGAACAAGGTTCAGACCAAAATTTCACAAACCCCAGAAAGAGGGCCAAATGAAACTGAACTCACCAATCTTCCTGAAAGAGAGTTCAAAATAAAAATTATAAACATGCTTATGGAGGTACAGAAAAATATTCAAGAACTCAGGGACAAATTTAAGTTGGAGATTCAATCATTAAGAAATTCCATTTCTGAAATGCAACATACAATGGAGGGATTTAAAAGCAGATCAGATACAGTAGAAGAGACAGTAAATGGAATAGAAATTAGAGAAGAGGAATACAAAGAAGCTGAGGCACAGAAAGAAAAAAGGATCTCTAACAATGAAAAAATATTGAGAGAACGGTGTGACCAATCCAAATGCAACAATATTTGCATTATTGGGGTACCAGAAGAAGAGAGAGAAAAAGGGATAGAAACTGTCATTGAGGAGGTAATTGCTGAAAACTTCCCCAATCTGGGGAAGGAGATAGTCTCTCAAGCCATGGAGGTGCACAGATCTCCCAACATAGGGGACCCAAGGAAGACAACATCAAGACATATAATAATTTAAAATGGCAAAGATCAAGGATAAAGACAGACTTTTAAAAGGAGCTAGAGAGAGAAAAAACATCACATACAAAGGAAAACCCATTAGGCTATCATCAGACTTCTCAACAGAAACCTTACAGGCCAGAAGGGAGTGGCATGATGTATTTAATGCAATGAAGCAGAGGGACCTTGAACCAAGAATACTTTATCTGGCAAGGTTATCATTTAAATTTGAAAGAGGGATTAAACAATTTCCAGATATGCAAAAGCTGAGAGAATTTACCTTCCACAAACCACCTCTACAGTGTGTTTTGGAGGGACTGCTATAGATGGAAGTATTCCTAAGGCTAAAAAAGATGTCACCCAAGGGAAGACAGAGAGTGCAGAATATGATTCATAACATACAAAGAATGGAGGAGGAAGAAAAAGGAGGAAAAAAGAAAAGAACCTTTAGATTGTGTTTGTAATAGTATAGGAAGTAAGCTAAATTAGACTCTTAGAGAGTAAGGGAATAGCCCTTGAACCTTTGGTAACCATGAATATAAAGCCTGCAATGGCAATAAGTACATACCTATTGATAATCACCCTAAATTTAAATGGACTGAATACACCAATCAAAAGACATAGAGTGACTAAATGGATAAAAAAACAAGACCCATCTATATGCTGCCTCCAAGAGACTCACTTCAAACCCAAAGACATACACAGACTGAAAGTGAAGGGATGGAAAAAGATATTTCATACAATTAATTGTGAGAAAAAAGCAGGAGTTGCAGTACTTGTATCAGACAAAATAGACTTCAAAAAAAAGAAAGTCACAAGAGACAAAGAAGGACATTACATAATAATAAAGGGGTCAGTCCAACAAGAGGCTATAACTATTATAAATATCTATGCACCCAACACAGGATCACCTACATATATAAAACACACACTAACAGAATTAAAGGGGGAAATAGAATGCAATGCATTCATTTTAGGAGACTTCAACACACCACTCACTCCAAAGGACAGATCACCCAGACAGAAAATAAGTAAAGACACAGAGGCACTGAACAACATATTAGAACAGATGGACCTAACGGGCATCTACAGAACGCTCCATCCAAAAGCAACAGGATACACGTTCTTCTCAAGTGCACGTGGAACATTTTCAAGAATTGATCATATATTATATTAGGCCACAAGAAGAACCTCAGTAAATTCAAAAAGAATGAAATTGTACCAACCAGCTTCTCAGATCACAAAGGTATGAAACTAGAATTAAATTACACAAAGAAAACGAAAAAGCCCACAAACACATGGAGGCTTAATAACATGCTCCTATATAATCAATGGATCAATGACCAAATAAAAACAGAGATCAAGCAATATATGGAGAGAGATGACAACAATAATTAGACATACCAAAATCTGTGGGATGCAGTGAAGGCCGTGCTAAGAGGGAAATATATTGCAATACAGACCTACCTCAGGAAAGAATAACAATCCCAAATGAACAGTCTAAACTCACAATTAATGAAACTAGAAAAGGAAGAACAAATGAGGCCCAAAGTCAGTAGAAGAAGGGACATAATAAAGATTAAAGCAGAAATAAGCAAAATTGAGAAGAATAAAACAATAGAAAGAATCAATGAAAGCAGGAGCTGGTTCTTTGAGAAAATAAACAAAATACATAAAACCCTAGCCAGACTTATCAAGAAAAAAAGAGAGTCTGCATACATAAACACAATCAGGAATGAGAAAGGAAAAATCACTACGGACACCACAGAAATACAAAGAATTATGAGAGAATACGATGAAAAATTATATGCCAACAAACTGTATAACCTAGAAGAAATGGGTAACTTTCTAGAAAAATGCAACCTACCAAGGCTGACCCAGGAAGAAACAGAAAATCTGAATAGATCAATTACCAGCAAAGAAATTGAACTGGTAATCAAACAACTACCTAAGAACAAAACTCCTGGACCAGATGGTTTCACTGCTGAATTTTATCAAACATTTAGTGAAGACCTAATACCCATCCTCCTTAAAGTTTTCCAAAAAGTAGAAGAGGAGGGAATACTCCCAAACTCATTCTATGAGGCCAACATCACTCTAATACGAAAACCAGGCAAAGACCTCACCAAAAAAGAAAATTACAGACCAATATCCCTGAAGAACATAGATGCAAAAATACTCAACAAAATATTAGCAAACCGAATTCAAAAATACATCAAAAAGATCACCCATCATGATCAAGTGGGATTCATCCCAGGGATGCAAGGATGGTACAACATTCGAAAATCCATCAACATCATCCACGACATCAACAAAAAGAAGGACAAAAACCACATATCATCTCCTTAGATGCTGAAAAAGCATTTGACAAAATTCAACATTCATTCATGATAAAAATTCCCAACAAAATGGGTATAGAGGCAAGTACCTCAACATAATAAAGGCCATATGTGACAAACCCACAGCCAACATCCTACTTAACAGCAAGAAGCTGAAAGCTGTTCCTTTAAGATTGGGAACAAGACAAGGGTGCCAACTCTCCCCACTTTTATTCAACATACTTCTGGAGATCCTAGCCATGGCAATCAGACAACACAAAGAAATAAAAGGAATCCAAATTGGTAAGGAAGAAGTCAAACTGTCTGTTTGCAGATGATATGATGTTGTACATAAAAAAACCCTAAAGAATCCACTCCAAAACTACTACATCTAATATCTGAATTCAGTAAAGTTGTGGAATACAAAATTAATACACAGAAATCTGTTGCATTTCTATACACCAACAGTGAACTAGCAGAAAGAGAAATCAGGGAAATTCCATTCACAATTGTATCCAAAAGAATAAAATACCTAGGAATAAACCTAACCAAGGAAGTGAAAGACTTATACTCTGAAAACTACAAGATACTCATGAGAGAAATTAAAGAACATACCAATAAATGGAAACACATCCTGTGCTCATGGATAGGAAGAATTAATATGGTCAAAATGGCCATCCAACCTAAAACAATCTACAGATTCAATGCAATCCCTATCAAAATACCAACAGCATTCTTCAATGAACTAGAGCAAATAGTTCTAAAATTCATATGGAACCACAAAAGACCCCGAATAGCCAAAGCAATCCTGAGAAGGAGGAATAAAACAGGGGGAATTACACTCCTGACTTCAAGCTCTACTACAAAGCCACAGTAATCAAGACAATTTGGTATTGGCACAAAAACAGACCCACAGACCAGTGGAACAGAATAGAAAATCCAAACATTAACCCAATCATATACAGTCAATTAATATTTGATAAAAGTGCCTTGGATATACAATGGGGAGATGACAGTCTCTTCAGCAGCTGGTGTTGGAAAAACTGGACAGCTACATGTAAAAGAATGAAACTGGACTACTGTCTAGCCCCATACACAAAGGTAAACTCAAGGTGGATCAAAGACCTGAATGTAAGTCATGAAACCATAAAACTCTTAGAAAAAAACATAGGCAAAAATCTCTTGGACATAAACATGAGCAACTTCTTCATGAACATATCTCCCGGGCAAGGAAACAAAAGCAAAAATGAACAAGTGGGACTATATCAAGCTGAAAAGCTTCTGTACAGCAAAGGACACCATCAGTAGAACAAAAAGACATCCTACAGTATGGGAGAATATATTCATAAATGACATATCCTATAAGGGGTTGACATCCAAATTATATAAAGAGCTCATGCACCTCAACAAACAAAAAGCAAATAATCCAAATAAAAAATGGGCAGGGGATCTGAACAGACACTTCTCCAAAGAAGAAATTCATATGGCCAACAGGCACATGAAAAGATGCTCCACATCACTAATCATCAGAGAAATGGAAATTAAAACCACAATGAGATATCACCTCACACCAGTTAGGATGGCCGCCATCCAGAAGACAAACAACAACAAATGTTGGTGAGGATGTGGAGAATGGGGAACCCTCCTACACTGCTGGTGGGAATGTAAGTTAGTACAGCCATTGTGGAAAGCAGTATGGAGGTTCCTCAAAAAACTCAAAATAGAAATACCATTTGTCCCAGGAATTTCAATCCTAGGAATTTACCCTAAGAATGCAGCAGCCCAGTTTTAAAAAGACAGATGCACCCCTATGTTTATCGCAGCACTATTTACAATAGCCAAGAAATGGAAGCAACCTAAGTGTCCACCAGTAGATGAATGGATAAAGAAGAAGTGGTACATATACACAATGGAATATTATTCAGCCATAAGAAGAAAACAAATCCTACCATTTGCAACAACATGGATGGAGCTAGAGGATATTACGTTCAGTGAAATAAGCCAGGCATGGAAAGACAAGTATCAAATGATTTCACTCATCTGTGGAGTATAAGAACAAAGAAAAAACGGAAGGAACAAAAGAGCAGCAGGCTCACAGAACCCAAGAATGGTCTAACAGTTACCAAAGGGAAAGAGACTGGGGAAGATGGGTGGGAAGGGAGGGATAAGGGGGAAAAAGGGGTATTACAATTAGCACACATAATGTAGCGGGGTGGAGATAGGGTGAGATGATACAGGGAAGGCAGTATACACAGAGAAGCAAGTGGTGATTGTATAATATCCTACTACACTGATGGACAGTGAGTGCTAATGGGGTATGTGGTAGGGACTTGATAATAGGGGGAGTCTAGTAACCATAATGTTGCTCATGTAATTGTATATTAATAAAAAAAAAGAGGAAAAAAATGAAAAGAGGGAAAGCAAAGAGAGCATGCCATGAAGAGTCCTTGGTCTGTGCAGACCTCAGGGAGGGTCTTCCCATATGGAAACGGTCCTTTGCGGCTGGGCAAGTGTCAGAATTTTGTCCTTACTCTTGGGTGTCACTGTTGTTTTTACCTTGCTGATGGTGTGGCTCATGATAGCCTCAGTACAGGTCAGTGAGGCGCTGTTATTGTTACCTTCAGTTTGGGGAAGGACCGCACCCAGGAGGCCCAGTCCAAGATTTGAACCCAGGTGTGCTGTCCTCCATCAGCACTTAGCACTGACCTTTAGGAAAGTTGTCACAACATGCCACAGATAAGGTGATACTTGGCCACAGGTCTTAACATTTTTTCTACCTAGCTCTTGTTTTGTTTTTTCCATCATATTGATATTCTTCTTAATAAAGGACCAGAGTTGAGTCCATTGTCTTAATGAATTTTATTTGATCTTCTGTTCCCTGTACATTAGGATCTTTTTACTGGCGCCCAATCCTATTGACTTGTGGCCTTTCTCCTCAAAGGGTCAGAAGCAACCTGAGCTGAAGGCTTGTGGGATAACCCAGATAATTCTCCATCTAGTTTCTCTCCTGTCCTCAGTACTCTAGTCTCTAGGTGACCTTGGCAAGTGGTTGTCCCTGGTAGCGAACTCTGGCAGTGCAGACACAAGCCTGGGTCTCACAGTAAGTGCACTGGCCATGTTGGTAACCCTTTCTTATCCTTGTTATATAGAACTCAGGGTTTTTTATCTTCTAAGATAAGTTTGCCATTGTATTTTATCTTCTAAGAGAATATTTAGATTGCTTTAAAACCATCCATTCCAGAAGTTTAAGTAAAGCACCTTTAATTTTGTGTTTGAAAATTTTTTAAAAAGGTAAACTTTTTCATTAATTTCAACTTTTTTTGAACAATTACATATCTTCATTTAAAACCTTATATATGCTTGAGCAGTTAACTCTGTGTATTACTCAAGTGCCATTTCCTGAGGCAAGTTTGAAAACTTAGATCTCCAGGATTAATGTGAGGGCTCTTACCTGCTTTATGCTGGCTTCCAAATTGAGAAGAAAATACCAGAGCTTCAAAAAATCTTAACTCTTCAAACCTCACGTGTCGGTGTAATGTAAGTCCTCACCTCGGGCCTTCCCTCGTGATTGGGCTCTGAATGCTCGCAAGCGCAGTGTCGATTTCACACCCCTCAGAGGCCCAGGGGCTGAGCCATCAAGAGCACCAACATAGCTTCTTCCCCTGGTGGCTCAGAGAACCCCTCTCCAGAGCAGCCAGTGTCCCAGGAGTGGTGAGTGGGCAAGGGAAGGTTTTCACCTTAACTTGCTAAGAGTCTGGAACAAAGTTGAGCCCCTGGAGCTGCACTGCAGGCTGTGTGCAGTGTCCCACTAGGGTACCACTCAAGGGACCAGCCCAGAGCGCTCTACTGCAGGCCCCAGCACCAGCTTGGAGGCTGAGCACACAGGAGTGGTGGGAACAGCAAAGGACACATGGGTGTGCAGGATGCACTTCACAGCAAGGCGTGAAGTTGCTGCCTCTCAAGCGTCAGTCTCATGGGGCAGGTGTTGCAGGCTGGGAAGTGGGCAGAGAGGCTGTGTCCATCACCTCCTGCCGGTCTACTGCCTTCCCCTGATACACACGGATTGTGGAGCCCACACCTGGGGCAGGTCTCACCTGTCACTCTGTGTACCTGGCCTCAGTCTCTCCACGCAGCTCCCTGTGGCCATCCACTGTCGTTGTTGGGTGTTGGCTGGTACCTAGCAGGTGCTCACCCCCACCTGTGCGTCCCATGCTGCTTGGTGTTTGCATTTCCCCCCATTGGCTCCCAGCATGTAGACATGCTTCCCGTAGGCAGTGAGTGGCCCCTACCCGCAGCTGCATGGAGATCAGTACCAGGAGCGCTGTAGGCTCCGGTCAGTTCCCGAGGTTTTCCCATGTGGCCCTGGCATCTCTGTGCTGTATCCAGCAGGCTCTGGGCATGGCACTGACAGTTGAGCAGTACTTCAGTTGGTTGGTAGCACTTGTTCTTACTGTCTCTCTACAACATTAACTTTGGAAGATCCCATCTTTCCTTATTTTTGGTGAGGGTGCCACATTGTGTCCCCTCATTCTTTTCAAAATTACCAGGTAAGCCTTTTCCTCTATCTCTCTCAGCCATACAGAGAGAGTTTGCTCAGTCTTTTAGCCAGTACTGGTCCATAGCTACATACCCTTTGTCAAAGGGAATGGAGAATATCCCTAAAATTCTGTACTGACTAGTAATTGTAGTAGTCAGAGAGTATGATTTTCTCAGAGAAAGTAAGTTATTCTAAGTACAGTGAGTACTCATTTTTAGGGAGAAAGAAACACAGAAAGAAACACATGTGAGAGCCTTTACCAGACTCTAATAGTTTATGCAAGTAAAACTGCCTGAGGAATTCTGTTAAACTTTTTTATGTGTGGTGTGTTTAAAATGCAAATATTGTTTATATCATATATATGTGAATGAAGTATTTCTTGTTAGGCTTGTTGTTTCCCAAATTTCATTTTGGATACTTTAACTATAATGCTTATATGTGGACTCAGCATTGCTAATAAATCACCTGGATTTTAGGACAGTGGTTTCTAGCCTGATTAAGAATTGGTTAGTTCTGCTAATGTTAAAAATGAATTACTTTTGCAATTTGTCTTGTTCTGTGTTTGTCCTTATTAAACATTAGTGACACTGCTATATTTTGATTAAGTTAAACTTAACTGGCAAAATAGGAAGAAAATACTGACAAAGTCAGATTTAACGTTTTGCTTCACTAACAATAATAAATAGATTTTTTTGGAAGTTTTTGTAGTATTACATCATTATATGGTTAGTTAAGTATAAGCATTATCTAGAAAGCTTATTTGGATAATGATATATATAGAGAGCATTTGTGCAGTTTGAACTAGCTTATGTGCCAGGTGGGAGCTTTCTCTGCTTTCTTGAACAGAGTACACTCAAGGCTCAGAGCTTTCTCAGTGGCACAGAATTTAAAAAGGGAAAAAAAGGAAATGCTTATCCTAAAAAATATGTAATCTCTGCAGATATCACTGCTGAGCAGTACTGCATCCAGCATTTTCCTTCTTCCTGAACAAGTGTTACCTGTGTTCTTTGGAAGGAGGCTGTCTATAATGTTATATATGTAAATGTAACTATTATGGTTTACATAAATCCAAGATATCATTAAGACCGTATTTACTCCATGGGTCCTGACTTAATGATTCATTAAATTTCACACAGTAAACTAATGTGATATCAAAGAGTTTCTGTATATAGTTATTATAGTTAATTCTGCAATGGTTGTTAATTTCAGTATTATGGATATATTGTCTTTCTCACCTTAATCATATTTCTCACCTACCAAATTTGCAAAAAGTAGGAATACAAATTACAGAAGACACGAATAAAAAGACTAATAACATGTAGATTCAAATGAAATACTGTTTTTATAATATTCTCTTACTTTGTTTGTATATGTGCTGACATATCAGTGCAGGCTCTCATACCTGGCAGTATTTAAGTCTTCACAGTGGACGTACACTCATAGACTCTGGTTCAGAGAAACTGGTTCACCTGGTACCGTCTTGGTTTGAAAGTCACACAATGAGTTTGATCAGTTAAGAATGTAGCCTCTCTTAATTTACCGTCAGTGTTAGTGTCACCATTTTAGTAGACATTGATGAAAACATTGCACACTTTCTGTTGTCAATGAGAAGAATATTAGTACATTTTCTGGTGTTATATGTAGGTATGTTTGTATTGTGTAAGAAATCATTTGAGTTTTCAAGGCTTATTTTTTTTAATATAATTTATTTTGGTATCATTAATCTACAATTACATGTGCAATATTATGGTTATTAAACTACCCCTTCATCAGGTCCCCCCCACCAACCCCATTACAGTCACTGTCCATCAGCGTAGTGAGATGCTATAGAATCACTACTTGTCTTCTCTGAGTTGTACAGCCCTCCCCTCAAGGCTTATTTTTAAAAGTTGAGATTATATTTTCTTGAACTAACCAAATTATACATGCTGTTGGATAAGTTTATGTATAATTAAATAGTATAATATTTTCCATTGAAACAATTAATTAGCAAGTGTTATCTGTGCTTCTACTTTAAAGTGCCTCTGTAAGGACCACTTTCGTGTTTTGCAGGTACTGTAATAGGTGTTGTCATTTATACTGGAAAAGAGACTCGAAGTGTAATGAACACATCCAATGCAAAAAATAAGGTAGGCAAGCATAAGGTCAGCCGTGCTGATGAATCCTACTTTCCCTTTCAGTAAGAAAGTACGCATTGTGCCGTATCCTGAATAGTCCTTCGTTTTAGCTTCATGTGTGACATAGAGGCACACTTTCAGAAATGGTGGTGGTTCAGGATATGAATTCTCTGTGTTGACGTAACAACATATTCATACTGAAGTTTCCAAAAGTATCTTTTCTTGGTTAATCAGTTTTATGCGTCTCTTAAATTTTCACTGTTGGATGTATGTAACTTGCCCATAATTTGACAGTTAATTGTGGGTCTCTTAATTTCTCTTCAATCTATTTATTTTACAATTTGCACTCTATTTTTATGTTGATGGTTCATTTTCAAAATAAAAAAACCTATATTAATGTTTATAGTATTTAATTTGATAGTGTTACATTGTTAAACTAATTTATTTCCATTTCAGAAGAAGCATATTGAAAGCCAGATTTTATTTTTCAAGACTGCTTAATTATATTCCTAAATTGATTATATTCCTGTTATATTCCTAAAATTGTTATTTGTGCAACCAACATGGATGCATAAGTTAAGTCAGCTTGAATTCTCATAGGTGGTGTTTGGATGACACATTGCATGGGATTAGGCCACAGTATATGCTAATGTCTGCTTACTGAGAACCCCTTTCTAACTCTGCATCTTACTCATTTTTATTTGAAACATAATCTGTGTCTATCTGAGTAGAAAAAAAAATCCTCTCATGGATTCACACCTCACTTTATGGGTGATTAATAGGAGAGGTTGTCTTTTGAGGGAAATGTTACTGCAGAACAATAGAAATGAATTCTTTGAAAAGGTGCTTTTAAGGACAAGATGTATTCCATTTTTCCACTAAATACTATCTTAAACAATTGTCAGTCCTTCAAAAACGAGGACAGCGTCACTGATGCTCTGCGCACCTGGGCCCTTTGCGGTGTGCCGGCCTGGCACTGCCTGCGCTCTGTCTGCAGTGCCCTTTCCCACCCAGCAGGGCTGCACCCTTCTCCCAGTGACACTGCTGAGATGGTTTGTCTCTGTATTTGTTAGGACCCCAAACCCCAAATGTCTGTGTGTCTTATCTACTAAAGCCAAAGAAAAATGTGCTCTTATTTTAATATAATTTCTGGTCGTGATAATAGGGAAAATTATCTCTGTAGATTTATGTTGCAACTTTGCTTTAATCTGAGTAAATCAAATATACCCAATATCAAACATACCCAACATACAAATTGAGATACCCATCGGTAATTCTGCAAGAGTTAATGGTATTTACAAGCAAACTATTAACCTTTGTCAAGTTTCTGACTACAGCTGAGAAGTTGAGCCCTGGAGGCTGACTGCCCAGGTTAAGAGTTGGAGCTTTGCCGCTCTCCAGCTGTTTGACCCGGGCAAGTGGCTCAATTCCGTGTCTTGATACTTGGTCAGTGTTGCCTGTCTTTATTATCTGTCTGTGACATGAGATGTGACATGTGAATAAATGCCATGGCCTTTCAGCCCAGCCCTCATTGTCCATCATAAATGCTCACTGCCTGAGTTGTGCGAGTTCCCGCCCTTCCTTGTAGGCTGCAGACCTTTCCCGAGGCCCCATCCCTATTCTCCTGCTCCTCCACCTCTGTGGAGCTGCAGAGTTGGCTCGCTCTGCTAGCTGCCACCTCACAGCAGGGCGGCCGTACCCTTCACTGGCCGACACTGTCCTGGCTTAATCAGTGCTCCCCTCTGGCCCGAGCATCGTAACAGCAATAACTGTTGCTTTAGACTTCAAAGAGGGCTGGTGGTAACAGAAAGCAACCATTTGAAAAGGAAATCGGGTCATTTCCCCAAATCCATCCATTCTTCAAGGAAGCAAAACTATTCCTGATAATTCCGAGAGTACCCCATTCATAATATGTATGGGGACGTTGATTGACACAGTGGTCATGTGAGATTTTTGTGGCGTTCATTGACAGCAGAGTGATTTGGGCTGGACCTCATCTTTGTGAAAGAGTCATGTTTCTGAGTCATGCTGATACACACCCTAAGCCCACAGTGGCATTACCACATAGAGGCTTCTTTTCTTCTCGTGGTACATGTCTAACATGTGGGCAGGTGCTTGCCATGGTCCCTGAGGGACATCCCCCCGCCAACCCCACCGAGAAACTGGCTTCTAGGATTCTAGAACCACGGGGATAAGAAATTTACCTGGAAGATTTCCTACTAACTCTCACAGCATCTGCCAGGGAACAACGTAGATAACATTTCCTTGGCTAGAGCAGTTTGATGGGCTCCCCTAAGTGCAAGCAATCAGGAGGGTACAGCCCTACCGAAGTGCAGGAGGGAGAATTGGGAACACTTAATAAATAACACTACTGACTGCCCTCAGTGTGGTTTGGGTGAGAGTTTCCACACCTTTTACATAGTTAAAAAAGAAAAGAACCCAGGAACCTTATAGAACCCTAAAAGTGCTAGTAGTGAAGGGCTTAAGCAGAGGAAGAGTAGCTGGAAGGAAAGTGGACAGAAGAAAGCACTTAAGGCGGTGGTCAGAAGCCAACAGCGTGCTGGTGCTGGGAGGTCATGAAGACTGAACAGAGGCCAGTGATGTAGCAACTCGGAAAATATTGGAGGAAGAAAGTCATGGTGTGTGGAATCAGACACAGGGCAGATGGGGGCTCTCAGTTGTTGCACAGGGGAGAGTGTAGAGGCACCAGGGCAGGGGTGGCGGAGGCTGAATGTTCTTTTAGGTGTCCTGAAGCACCGGAGAGGCAGTGGTGATAAACTGTAGCGAAAGGACTTTATTGATTGTGTTTGTTTCTAATGGAAAATCAGTATCACGGAACTATTAAATATGCTTTCAGTTAAAGCAGAGGGGGCCTTAGTGTATAAAGAGGAAAAGATGTTGTATGGAAGAATAAGTTCCATGGACATGTAGGTAGTAACTTAAATATATAAACTTAAGATGACTTAAAAGGAAATTATATATTATTAAGTGGAGAATAGCTACCAAATAAAATAACATGTAGCTTCTTTGATTTGTAGGACGTATTTAGTCACCAATTAATTGGTATCTCCTTTTGCTCCATTATTTCATTTACTCTCTACCTTTGTCACAGAGTGTGTCAGAGGGTCATGAGTACTGTGAGTGTCCCTTATGTTTCTAGGGTGAAGCACTGTGGTAAAAGCAGTGTTATTTGAGGGGAAAAGTTAATGGTAACAATAATTGAGGTAGTGAAATGGATGCAGTACATGGCAGGAGTTTGGAACAGTTCCTCAAAGCTGAGAAGGATCTTAGTTCAACTACGTAGGCTCATGAAGCATTGAGCAGTTCTAAAGACCCAATTGGTGGTGGAAATCTTAAGTTTATGATGGAGCCAGTAATGTGCACATGGTTTTCTCAGGCCAGTGTCCAGGAGCCTCAGAACAGGAGCAAAGTGGACCGAGAAAGGGCCGGTCTGAAGTTGTAGGTTGTCGAGGTGGGGGTGTCAGGAGCAGGGGCTGGCAGGAAGTCCCTCAGTGTGAGGTAACTGCTGCAGGCCCTGATGGGCAAGTGGTTCAGCACCTGCAGGCCACGGCATTGGACGTCCAAGTGCTCAGCACCCATGGTTCCCTGTCTCCCCAGGCGAGCAGATGT
Organism: Smutsia gigantea; assembly: GCA_032199065.1. Classification (NCBI taxonomy): domain Eukaryota; kingdom Metazoa; phylum Chordata; class Mammalia; order Pholidota; family Manidae; genus Smutsia; species Smutsia gigantea. The sequence continues at coordinate 62,301 of JAVSCE010020505.1, forward strand.
GTGTGGCTGCTCAACCCCTCCAGCTGTTGCTTCACAGTGTGTCCCCTTAGACTTGTCATTCTGCTCAGCTACAGTCCCAAGCCTTATTTTGGCCACTTCTCCTTTTTGCCTTCATTTTGTCTGTTTTGTTCTTCCCTAGTTGCTTTTTTAAAGAAAACTTCAGACTGAAAAGAAGAATATGATACTCATATACCCCAAACCTAGGCTAAACAGGTGCTCCCTACTCTTTTCATCTTTTCCTATGGCTCCAGATGTCGAGCCACTTTATTCCCAGTATGCATTTTTAAAAAGTAGAAATTAAGACACTTTTTCTAGCTGCTGTCCTAGCCCATTGTCCTCATCTGTGACACTGGCCTGGACATCTGGGCTGAGTGGCCTGGGTTGGCCTGTCAACTTCCCATCTGCCTGCACCGATTCCACCCCCTGGGCTTCCCCTCTAGACTTCCCAAATCAGAAACTGGGGGTTCTGAGGAAGCCTGGGGCCTGCTGCCCGGGGTGGGCACAGCAGTCCCAGATGGACAGAGAGTTATTGTGTTAACTGATTAAGTCACCACTAAGTGCATGGTCTCTGACAGACATCCCACTCTGATTCATCCTTTTAGATTGGCCCTTGGAATTGGTTCCTGAAATCTACATTGATGATGTATAATCAGAATACACAGCTTTATGCTTATTACAGGAGTCTATTAGAGTACTTCTTAAATATAGCATGTTTTATCCTGACGGGGATTAAAAATAAATCCTACAATACCATTTGATGGAGGAAAAATATATAATGTAAAGAAAATCTTAAAGCTGCTTTTCAGGATTAGAATGTCTTCCCTCACAGTGTTCGCCTTGGGCAGATATAAAACAAGGAATGGGATCTACTCAAGTTTGAAATTTTTATTTTAAGACTGAAAAAATCAAAAGTTTTGATTACTAAGCAATTACCTTTAAAATAATACTTGGTGAAAGTTTAAGTTCCAGGAGTGCAGCTTGAGTAATGGGCTGCTTTATAAAATCTAGCTGTAGATATATTTAGAAGATGATACTTGATTACATGTAAGAGGGAAAAGATTCTTAAAGGAGGTTAAGAAAAATCAATTGTGACAGGTTGCCATTTTCATGCCATTCACAATAATAAGTTGCTCAGAGCAGGAGCATCAGGGATGAAATGGTCACCCAAATTGCTTCAACCATTTATTGTAATCCCTGAGCATATTGATTTGTGTTTCTAATAAAAAGATGCTTTCAAGTGTCTCATTGACAGACAGGTAATATGTGCCATTATGTGAATTAGCTGCTGCTTGTCTGAACTGTAAGGGAGTTTTCAGGTAGTAGTACATCAGAGGTAAGCTGTGGGGTGCTTTGCAAGTGGAGATATCAGTGCTGTTTTGGAGAACAGCTTTCTGATTTTAAAAAGAATAGTTTATTAATATTTTTAAAGTTGTGTTGATTTGTATTTATTATACTGTTATAATAGCATTGTGGCTGCATACAATCATAGCACCCCTTAATTTTTTTAATAGTTGCCTTCTTGAGTAATAAAATATTTTCAGAAAATGTGATTGTGTGCTTCACAAAAGAGCTACGTGTTGTAGAATATAGTATTACAGTCAATCTGCATGGATAAAAAGACTTGGGGAATGCTTTTTTTTGGATAACTGTTATTAATATTAACAAATCATAGTATTTCAAAGCCGCATCAGGAAAAGATTAAGTAGAGAAGCAAACCTACAATAAAGTAACTCATAGCATACAGACAAGCCCCAGTGCGGCTCACAGGGTTATGACAGCGCACACCGCCCTCACTGCCCTGGAATAGCTGCACACTCTGATATTACAGCTGCTCACAATTAAAAGTTGTGCTTCTTCATCAGCAGTGTGAATATAAATAAACTTATAATTTCAGGAAGCCATAAAGAGACAAAATGCTCCATGGTGGAAAAGCAGTCCTGATGACATCTGGGACATAATGCTATCTGAGCATATAGCAAATATCTAAGCTAGAAAGCTTGGTTTAGCCCCTAAATTCCTTTTAAATAGGAATTTGATTATAAAGCAGGTGTTCTAAATAGGAAACAAAAGCCTATTTATTATTTAAAGTAAATACTTTGCATCACTGAGAAGACTGAGTTTTATAGAAAGTTCTCAGTGAGAAGGGCTTACTAATCATTGCTGTGTATTAAATAAGAACTATTTGATAGTATTTCATTATTTCTGAGCAGTTCAGCTACATTCTCTATAATCAGAATTCTTAACAGAGAAGTATAATTTATTCAAGAAGCAAATATGTATTTTCATAATTGTCTTTGTCTTTCGAAATTACCCCGAGGCCATAAACACAGAAATTTGTGGAACTTGTGATAACCTATTTATCATGACATTTCCATCTTAATTTATGTAAGCTCTCAAAACAAAGCACTTGTTACCACCAGATTATTCTGAAGTCTTTCTGATGAAAGCGTTTTTGGATGGGTAAGAAAGTGACCTGAAATACAGTAGGACTGGGAACAAGAAAACTGTTTTCAGTCCTTGGGTATGAAGCCAGAATGAAGGTGGGCACAGGGATGGATGATTAATTTGGGAATGTAGACTGAAAGGGAGGACATTGAGGTTTTCCTGATACTGGGAAGTGCTCAGAGTATCATCCTCACAGGAGGTGGTGAGCCTTCCGGGCTGCAGTGGGTCTGTGTGGTGAGTGCAGATCTGTCACCATGAAAATCGTCCCTTCTTGGTTGTCACATGTCACAAACAGGTCATGTGCATGGTGTGGGTTCATAAACAGACTTTATTGGGGAAAATTGCAAGCCAGAAGTCAACTAGAAAAGAAGGTCACTTGGTTTTCTCACTGTGCCCTGGGAAGGCCCCTGGGAGCTCTACGTCCCCTGCCTGGTTCCTCTTCCTGAGAGAGAAGCAGTTGGGGAAGACATCAACTGGCTGGCACCTGTCAGGCTGTGTGGGTGCGTGTCCTTGGGGCTGAGACCTGAGGACACTGACAGAGTCAGAGGTCTGCTGGGCAGGACACTGGCGGGTTGGGAGGCCCCCTGGGGAGGACACTGGAGGGTGGGAGGCCCCTTAGGGAGGACACCGGTGGGGTGGGAGGCCCACTGTGTGTGCTGCTCCTCGTGCAGGGAGCCCCCAGCTTGCTGGCATGGCCCATGGCCACAGGACCATGCTGGCTCAGCGCTGCCCTCTCACACAGCCAACTCTGCATCTGTGAGGCTCTGGTTCTGGCTGCCATTATATCCAGCCTCCAGCACAGTGCCTGCCACACTTACTAAATGATGAAGTTGTTTTTCTTAAGGAGTAGTTCATGGTTTTACCCCTCCATGTTAATTTTTCCTAAGCAATAATTTTTTTTAAATACCCTTCAGAAACAAATCTTAATATATCTGGTTTCAACATCATTATCTTTTCACACATCTGAAAATATATTCTGGATGCTAGTGTTTTTTGTTTTTAATTTCATTTGTTGACGTAGAGTAGCAACTGTACCAAGTTTTCTTTTTTAAAACTGCATTAACTAAAACATGTATGATAAGTTTAACATGAAATTAAATAGCTTTCTCTTCCCTGTGTAATTAGCATTGTCAGCTAATAATTACCTTTTGCAAAACTTTAAAATATATCACGTGTGTGAGTTTTCCCACTCTAATGAGCTATTAATATTAACTGCCTGGGGTTTCTCTTTAAGGGGCATGGTACCTAATATAGGCTGGCGTTATCTCCCACCCAGACACCTGAGCTGCTTCCCTCTGTCCCTCCAGCATGTTCCCTGCATCACGTTTATAGAACAGATAGGTACGGTTAGTTCCTTGCATAAAGCTGTTAGGAATCCCTGTTGCTCTCATGGCAAACACCAGAACTTCCCCCATAACTCTGAGGCCCCATCCTCTGCTCGGCATTCACTGTGGGCTGCATGCCCCCTCACTCCATGCCTAGCCCCAAAGGCTTGCCTCTGCTTCTGAGCACACCATGCATCCTTGCCTTCTGACCCAGAGCACTCTATTTCTCCTGCACAACAAAGAGAAGTGTAAATAGGTAATTGGGTAGCTAGTTTCTTCCACTAAAATGTAAGCTTCTGGCTTGACCATGAAGACTGTTCGTGCCCATATTTCTGGTGCCCTGCACAGAGCACATGCTCAGCAAAGTGGTTGAACGAAGGAGTAAATCCAGATTTGTAAACTGTCCACTTGCTTATCTGCCTCTCCCACAAGATTTTAAACACACTGGAGGCAGGGGCTGTGCCTGTTCATTACTGTATCCCAAGCTCCTCAGACATAGTAGATGCTGGGCAGTTTAAATCAGGAGCCAGCAGATCACATAAAGATGACTCACGTGAGAGTTCCATGTGGTCCTGTCGGGGAGGCGGACACATGCCTGTGATAATGATTTTAGGTGAGAGACACTGCTGTGTGGTGCAAGTGCTCTGGTCTCGTGGAGGGCGGGCGGCGTGAATCGATTGGAGTGCACGCTTGCTGAGCACTTGTCAGGCTCCAGATGCCACTGGGGCACTTCTGCGTGCTCGCGTGCAGGCCTGGTAGCTTTCCGGCTGCTCACTGTCCTTGATTAGTGTTCTTTGTGCTCTTCTTTGGCCTGTGGGCACGCCTTCAACCTGCTCTCTGTGTCCCATTTTCACAAACCTATCATTTCCAGATACTTTCCATTCTTTCTGCCACAATAAGATGTTCCAGATTCATCTTGTTCTTTGCCCCAGCCCGGGGACCAGCCCTGGGTCCCTCTCAGCAGAGGATGGTGTTTAGAAGTTAGGATCCGGGAGCTGGGTGCTCATTGCTATGGAGATGTGTCATTTCCAGACTCAAATAGCAGACAGAGGGGATGGATGGGCGGATGGATGGAGGGACAGATGGACAGGTGTGTGCACAGCACCTTTGTGTCTGTGCGTACTCTGTATGGATGGGTATTGAACTCCATGAGTTCAGACAGGCTCTCAGCTTCAGTCCACATCCACAGGCTGCCTTTCTTTCCATGCTGGACCTCAGTCCCCTGACAGTGAGGCCACCCTTACTGCATTCGCGTGTCTGACCCACCACTGCACATGCCAGCAGTACCTCGTTCCTCCCACTGAGCTTCAGCACCTGTGCCGGCCCACCCTTACCTGTCTCCTCCCTCCCTAGGCTTGGCTTCCATCCCCGGGCTGTGCCTTCTTGGGCTCCTGGACCGCGTTGCTCCGCATGTCCCATGTGCACTGTTAAGAAAGGAAGATGGGGAGGCATGGAGGTCATTATTCTCCAGTTGTTCTGTGTTTGTTTCATTTCTTTTGAGGACTAAAACCATGTGTTTGTTCATTTGTAGACTTTAGCCATGTTTAGGTGTTCAATAAATGCCAGTTGAATGGACAGATGCGTCAGTCATTGAGAGAACCAGTGAAAGACATTAGCGACTAAGTCATCACCCCCAAAGTGCCTTCCAGTAAATGTGGATAGATTTGTCTTTAATTGATTTAAGAGGAAGTGTGGTCAGATCTCGTATCTTCCAGGAGCACTGAATGTAGCAGTTCTTCTGGTGAGCAGAGTTTTTATTTTTTGCACATCTGTGGCCATAGACTGCCTTACCAGTGTAACAGGTGTGCTCGCTGAGGGATCTTACCGTCTTTCCAGAGAAAGCATGGGCAGGTGCAGGTGTGAAGCCTGCTTCTATGCCTGGACTTGTCTCCCCATCGTCCACTGCTGCCGAGCAGCTGTCCATGTAACCCTGAGCAGAGATGACAGAACATGTTCCTTCCCTTCCGAGCCTGATTCTCAGTCAACAGAGTGCCCCTGGCCCTGTGTGAGTGGCCACATGCTTCTATGATTGCTTGCTGCAGGCAAAGATAGACAGTGTCCTTAACGAGATTATTCATCATAGGCAACACTTGTCTCCCATTTCTTCACCTACATTTTGCACTTTGCACACAGTAAACCTTTTATAATGTTCCAGATCAAGTGACTTCAAAGCTAACAGGTGTAGGAAAGTAGGCCTAGAACTGGAGCACATGTCCCTAAGCCACACTAGGTAGGTTTCTGTTCCCTGTGTGGCTGGCATGTGAGATGAAGTGTTTCCCTTCCCTGCAGGAGTGTGGCCAGCAGGCAGTGACTGGGCTCGGAAGGGCCGTGTGATTGCTGAGTGCGTCAGGGCCGTTCCCACTGGCACAAAGTGAGGATGTCAAAATGAGAAACAGAAAAAAAGACAGTGTAACGTTATACATAAAGTTCATTAACCTGTGGTGCCTTGCCAATGGGTTTTAGCCCCAGGCAAGTTCACTATAGATTCAATGTGACCAAAGAAATTGACAGCAGAACATTCTTTAGGGTAAAAGGGTTTATTACCCAGCTTGTTCTCCTGGCGGTAGGTCGAGCACCAGCGTCTCTGCCTCCGTGCAGAGCACTGGGCCATGCTCTCTATATAGCACAATAATAGCTTATTGCCTAAAGGTGTGGAAGCGGTAGCCTAGCAACAGGCCAGTTACATCATCAGGTGGTTTAAGTTCAGTGAGGATCCTGGCCATAGGAACCCCAACTTCCCCACACTCCACCCCTCCAGGATGCTCGCCTTACAATCTGCACGCTTTCCATCTTCCGCAGTGGTCCCTGTGCGAGAAAGCTGGAGCACTCTAAGCAGATTCCACAATAGCAACAGAGGATAACAACAACTTAGAGATAATAAAAAATTAAGACACAGGTAACAAAAATTATAATAATCCTCAAGCCAGAGGAGGTTCCTAATAACAAAAATTATAATAATCCTCAAACCAGAGGACATTCCCAATCCACAAAACTTTAGGGGCAATAAGACACATATTTCAATGCCACCAACATAGGCAAATCTTGTTCATCAGGTAGGTTGCATGCAAGAGAGTGGTCCTGTGATAGGACTGTAGCAGGAAGGGGGTCCCTTCCAGGTCTAGTATATCATACTTTTACTCCTTTCCCCGTGGGGATTACTGAAGGGTCTATATATAGTGCTACTGGAGGTGCATGCACTGGCCATAATGATAAGACAAAACTCGCCTGTAAGATTCTCCTACCTTCTGGCCGTTCAGGATATACTACTGTGACGACCTTTGGCGGCCACTCTGCTGTTATTCCAGGAATACACAGGAAGCCAGCTTCCAGGCCTTGTCCCCAAGGTGCCAGGAGAGCCAGCCATCGTTGGTCCATGTGTCAAAAGGTCCAAGGCCATGTGCACTCATTGGAGTCTCCGGGATTCAGTGCAGTTGGTGCTGGCAGCAAGATGTTATTCTGGTGGCCGAACCTCGGCTTCAGTGATTCTTCCTTGGTTTGCACTGGCAGTTGTATAAGGGAGGCAGCTATATGCATTAACATGTCTACGGGCTCAGGGCTCCCTTTTGGGGTCTCTCATTCAAACGTCGTAGCATGGTCCATAAGCGGACTGACCATCCCTGCAGACTATTGGTATCTGACTTTAGTCTGGATTTTAACAAGCCATTGTGCCTCTCTATCATGCCTGCTGTGGTAGGATTGTATGGCACATGAAACTTCCACTTCATTCCCAGCTGTTGCACCCATTCTTGCAGTGTATGTCTAGTAAAATGGGTGCCCTGATCACTCTCAATTACCTGTGGTCGGCCATAGGCAGCAAAGAGACGCTCCAGGCCTCTTTTGGTCATCTGCTGGTCTGCACAATGGGTAGGAAAAGCAACCAGAAGTCCAGTAACTGTGTCCACACAGGTCATTGCATATCGATATCCTTCTGACACAGGTAGAGGCCCAATATAGTCCAATTGCCACCTGACGAGGGGTATAGGCCCCTTAGCTATTGTCCCATGTTGCTGTGGAACTGGGTGTAAGTCCATTTTGGAGCACACGACACACTCCTGCCAGGCTCTACTAACTTCTTCAAAGATCAAAGGCAAGCCCCACTGATGGGCTACAGCCCACATTGTCTTTTGCCCTGCATGCAGCAAATGCTTATGTAGCCATTGGGCTACATCAGAGGCAGGCTTTCCTTCTAACCAATGTATCTGGGCCAGTTTATCTGCTTCATCATTTCCTGGGGATGCCAGTGGCAAATGACTTGTCACATGGTATACTGTAATTATTTTAGTCTGACCACAGGCCCATAAGTCTTGCCACAATTCTTGCCCCCCAGTGGGGTTGGTGACCAACCAGCCAGTTGACATGGTACCAGGTTGGTAGCCACAGGGTCAAGCCCCAATAGACAGCCCAGCTGTCAGTGCAGACAACTATATGGGAGGGATCCTGGCTGATCACAAGCCACACGGCCTGCAGCTCTGCCCATGGGCTGCTCTTCCCCTCACCATCTTCCATCCATATTGTTTCAGTCTTAGGATGGAAAGCTATGGCCCTCCATTCTGGGGGCTGCCCACGGCTGGAGCCATCTGTGTACCATGCATCTTCAGGTATAGGGGCTCTTCCCTCCTGATAGGGACTCTCTGCTACTGATGGTTCAAAAGCAAGTTCTTCCTGCTTTTCACTAGTATATGTCACCGGCCCCAACATGCGTTGGAGTTCTTCACTCAAGGGGCTACTAGAAAGGACACTACGCTGCTGTAGGTAAGCATCCCACTTGGCTAGTGTGGGTGTTTGTGCCATGCCATTCCTTGGCTTTTGGGTTGAGTCTCTTACCCACCCCAGGATGGGTTAGGTGATTATTACCTTTATCAGGGCCATTCCAGTGATGAGTTCTGTAGCCAACAAGGTTTTCTATCAAAGTGTATCATACCTCTGCCCCTTTCCAGAGTTGTGACCAGAATCCAACGGGTTGGTGAATTCATTCAAGCTGCTGCCAGAGACCCCATACATAACTGTCTTCAGGACCTTGATGGGTCTATCACACTCAGGGCCTGCACGGCCTTGACTGCCCGTTGTGCTGTAGTAAAGGCAGATGCACATGTCTCATCCCAGTCCCACCTGACGCCCTTTTGTACCAACCGGTATAATGGCTTCAGAATGAATTTGTGCCAAGTGTGGGATAAACACTCTCCAGTAGCCTAGAAGACCCAGAAACTCCTGGAGCAATGCTACAGTTGTGGGGGTAGGAAAGGCCTGGACTTTATCTAACTGCTTCTGGTATCACTTTGGTCTTACCCAACCAGACGACCCCCAAGAATTTGACAGACAAACCAGGTCCCTGAACCTTGGTGTTGTTCACAACCCATCCTTTCTCCTGTAAATGTTGCAGCAGTCTAGGTGCTGCACCTTCTAGATCTGAAAGAGAATCAGATGTGAGCATGACATCATCAATGTAATGGTACAGCCTCACCATTGGCGGGTTCTCCCATGTAGCCAAGTCCTGGGCTACAAGTCCATGACAGATGGTGGGGCTGTGGAGGTATCCCTGTGGGAGGACGGTGAAAGTCCATTGCCGTCCTTTCCACATGAAGGCAAACTGTTCCTGACTTTCCTGCTCAATTTCAATGGAAAAGAAGGCATTAGCAAGATCTACCACATAATGATATGTTCCTAGTTCATGGCTGAGAGTATCCATCAAGCCTGCAATAGAGGGGACAGCAGCATGCATAGGGGGTATGACCTTATTCAGTTCTCTGTAATCCACAGTCATACTCCAGGAGCCATCTGGCTTTTTTACTGGCCACACTGGGGAATTGAAGGGACTATGGGTGGGCTTTATAATACCCACCTTTTCCAGCTCCTGGAGAGTTTCTCCAATCTCTTTATGCCCCCCAGGCAGTTTGTATTGTTTGGTATTAGTCACCCGCTGAGGTACAGGCAAAGCTATGGGTGGGTGCCTAGCATGTCCCCTCAGAACTGCCTTCACCACACATACTCTCAGTCTGAACTCACCTGCAGTGGTCTGCAACCATAGATCCTACAGGATATCAATCCCCCAAATATACTCAGGGATAGGAGATATATACACAGTATACTCTTTTGGGGGTAGATGCCCTATTCCCAAAGGGATTTGGGCTTGTTTCACTCTGATAGCCTTCTCCCCATATCCATCTATGATAGTGAGGGTTCCAGGGAACCGCTCAGGGTTACCATGAATCAGTGAACATTCAGCCCCTGTGTCCACCAGAGCCAGAACATGTTGTATGTTCACTGGGGACCAATGGATAGCTATTTCAACATGTGGCCTCCAGTCACCCACCCCGGTCCCTCAGGGCAGATACCTTGACCTTCCCCTCAGTCAAACCGTGTTCCCCAATCACCTTCCTGTGTGGGCTCAAGTGAGGTTGGCTCGCTCTCCAGCAGGAAGTCTTGCAAACACACAGGCCAGACTCATGGCTCTGTCTCTGACCTCTGCCTCTTTGGTCTTAATGGCTGGAGCTGCTGCTCTGGTTTCAGCTGTTGCCATAGCTCTAGTAAGATCCTATTTGACTTCCCATCTAATTCCTTCCATCTGCTCCTGCCGTATTAAATCAACCCACATCTGGGTCCTCGTAACCTTCATGGGGCCCTGTAAATTCTTCTTGTGAGTAACAGGTCTTACTTCTTTCTGAATTCTCGTTGCTTCAGCCTCTCCTAAGTCTGCTATTGTACATGTCACCTTGCTTATGGGATGCCCTAAGTGAGGGGAAAGAATGGCCACTAAAGACCCAAAGAGGGATGTAGGAGCCGTTTGAAGTATAGTATTTCTCATCCCAGTAGTGAAAATCTCTTCATGTGGGCCATAATTCTCTGGACTATAGATGGCATTTCTCATGCCTAGCTCTCGTAGCACCTGTTGGAGTTCAGCATGTCTGCCATCTAACAGGAGAGGATGGTAGATCACCTGGATTGGGCCACACAGCACGAAGTGCAGCCATGAGCCAATCAAGGAGGGAGTGACTCCCTGGGGTCTGATGTGCATTTTGTAATCCCTGCCTCAATGCAGGCTGCACTGTCAGGGAAGACAGCTTTCCCATCTCTGACCCCGATAGAACAATTCCATCCACCCCTAAGTCCCACAGACGCAGGAGCCAAGCTGATATTGACTCCGAGGGCTTCTGCCTAAACCAGAAACCCAAATCCACCAGCTCAGCCTGAGTATAGGGGTGGACCATAGGGTGCTTCACGACCTGGGGAGGGGGCTGCTCCTCTCCTTGAGGAACTTTCAGCTGCTGAGTCTTTATTTTCTTTACAACCACTGGACGTGCTTTCGATACAGGAGGCACCAGTGCCTCTGGCATCACCCCTTCATCTTCTCCAGCTCCTCCATTACTGGGGCTGATGGCACCTTTCTCTCCCCTCCCCGAGTGCCTCTACTGTACCTCGCAGCAGTGCTACCTCAGTCTTCAGAAGGTCTCTTACCTTCAGCTCAGTGCTTCCCAGCTGACATTCTCGGACCACCTCCGCCTGTACTTCCCTCAGGAGTTCGACTTTTTCCTTGATGGCCTCTTCCTCCTTCAGAACACCTGGCAGCACTGCTGTCTCGTCTCCAGTGGCACCTTGCTGCCGGTGCTCTTGTATCAGTGCCATCTCTTTCTTCAGGGAATCCACAAAAGTGTGCAGCTCGCATTCTCATGCCACCTCCTCTCGCATCAGTGCCATTTCCCTCCTCAGGGAATCCACAGAAGTTTGCAGCTCGCGTTCTTGTGCCACCATTTCCTCTGTAGACTTTTTTAATACTGTGAGAAGCAGCCAACCCACAGTCCCCACTGCCTCACGGGCACTCTGCTTCTCAAAGGATCTGCTTACTATACCAGGGGCCACCCCTACTGCCTCAGGTGTCACCTCCACTTGCCTCCAGTCCTGGGGTGGGGCCCAGTCCTCTAGGAGGGGTCACCTCAGACCACATACCCATTGGGGGACGATCCACTGTTTCCCCACTCACAGGGGCAGCCCGCTGAAGCATCCCTCCCATAAGGGCAGCCTGTCTTTTTCCTTGGTCAACAATTAATCCTGCCAACTACGCCAGTTGTCTTGCCAATGGGCTTTAGCCCCAGGCAAGTTCGCTATAGATTCAATGCGACCAAAGAAATTGACAGCAGAACGTTCTTTGGGGTAAAAGGGTTTATTACTCAGCTTGTTCTCCTGGCGGTAGGTCGAGCACCAGCATCTCTGCCTCCACCCAGAGCACTGGGTTGAGCTCTGTCTGTAGCACAGTAATAGCTTATTGCCTAAAGGTGTGGAAGCGGTAGCCTAGCAACAGGCCAGTTACATCATCAGGTGGTTTAAGTTCAGTGAGGATCCTGGCCATAGGAACCCCAACTTACCCACATGTGGAAGTGAGCGACTTGCGTACAACATAATTTAGGGAAGGATTTATTTTGTTTTGGTTGAATATTAGTCATTCAAGCAATGATTTTCTTAAGTTAAAGTCAGTAATTTTTTTTATTACAATTACGAATATTGTTTCATAGCCTTAAGATACAGACATAGTCTGGAACACAACAGAATTTTCATAATGGATCAATTTAATGTTTTTAATTCTGAACAATATAAAGAAAAATTACTACTTCCAAGGCCTAATTTCAATCTGAGATGATGCACTTGCCCCTCACTTTAGATCACCACAGGTGACATCACGGTAGATTTATTTCAGGAGAGGAGTGCACACTGGGCCTTATTAGCAGTCAGATCAGGTTACTATGGAATGTATTTGACATTTAAGAAGAAATCAGATTGAAAAGTTTCCTCACATTCCTTAATTAGTAATCAATCCTTATTCAAGATATACTCTTAAACCTTGGCTTTCTGAATATAAAGAATCATCAAATTTTAAAGATAATTATGGTTGCTAAGTAACTAAAACCTAAAAAACCAAAAAAAAATAAATGGTTCTTGGATATTTGAAAGCATTCAGGTTGTTTGCACAATTCCATTTAGTGCCCATTTTAAATCATTTTAAGGATATAACATGCCTGATTGTTGCTACATATTTTGCTTTTGTTTTGATGCTGGGCTAATAGTACATTACAGAGAAAAGGGTGCTCAAGAGCCAAACCTGTTTTATAAAGTAAGATTTATGTTGCTCAGGAAAGACATTCATGGATCAGTTCTAAGAGTGAATTATGAGTAGTTTATTTTCCTCCTTAAAAAGAGTATAAGCAGTTCAACAAGTATAGAAATGTTCAGTTTGTTATTTCATTACTGTTCTGCAGCAGCTTTTCAGAATAAAACGGGATGTTTGAAGCAATCCTTTTGTCACTGTAAGAAGGTAGGGGCCTCCACCTGGTGGTCCAGCTGCTTCTCCTTCCTGGCTGCTCTGAATTCTGTTAGTTTTGTTTGTTACACACAGGTGAGCTGTTTGCTAATGTTACTAATCCATGTAAAGTTGCTTCTTTCTGTTGATAATCTTTTGATATCAGTTTACCATATAAGTTGCAGTTCACACTAGTAAGTTGTATATAAATTCTCAGTGGTCTGTGTAGGGCCTCTCTTCCCTCCCGGGAATTACCTGGAATGCTGGCAACTTGCCCTTCTTCTATTCAGGGAACACTTGCTTTGTCCATGTGCTTTGTTAGGTGTAGACATTACACCAGCTCCCCTCAAGGAGCCCATCACCTGCTGACTTGGGAAACTCACCAGCAGGTCATTTTCACGCAGACCTAGCCCCTCTAGTCATGGTGCTCCTGTGTGTTTACAAGCACTGAAGTTTACCCTAGCAGCCGGGTTGCAGAGAGCTGCAGCCTGGAGCTTCAGCAGGAGGAGGCCTTCCCTGTTGGTCAGAAGAGGTTGGCAGTGCCTCACCCAGGAGCGGTTCAGTTCCATTGCCTGACACATCATAAATGCTCAAAAATGTAGTCAGAGGCACAGAAGAACTAGGAATTTAAAAATATTAATGTAAAGAAAAAATATGAAATCTGGTGCTCAGCTTTGGGTTTCTAAATAGATTTTTAATAATTTCTGATGGTCTTACAAACTGAAACTTTTAATTAGAGCTGGGTGCTGTTCAGATTCTAGAGGCCACATCTTAAAGGAGTCAAGGTGGAGTTTAAAACAGTAGAAAAGAAAGAGAAGACACAAACTGTCCCTCGTAGACATCCTGTTCTGGACAAGGAGATGGGGGTGAGGGTGTTCCTGCCTCTCCCAGCAGGATTCCAGGGATGAGAGGTGCAAACAGAGCAGACAGATGCCACAGTCCTGCTTGTACCGGGCAGGTGGCTTCATAGGTGAGGACCCCACAGGCCCCGGTCATGTGGGGCAGCACCAGAGTGGGCAGCCTCTGGCATCTACAGCTACAGCAGATGTCAGACACACCAGGTTAACCCTGCTCAGACTAACATGAAACTTCAACAAAAGCCTGTGTACTTCAGTTCCCTTTACCTGGTACATCATGTTCACATTTAAATGAACATTACAAGACATGCTAAAAGGCAGGGAAAACAGTTGGAAGACACACGCAGGCATCAGACCCAGACTCAGGTGCGACGCGGTCTGTGATTACAGGACAGGAACTGAAAGAGCTGTGATCAGTGCACTAAGGGCCCGAAGAGAGAAAGCAGATGCCGTGCAGGAGCAGGCCTGGGCAGCGTCCCCAGGCGGACGGGCGCCCTGATTAGCATTGGGATGGGTGGCGATCACTGGAAGCGCTGCACAGACAGATGTGCATTCAGTGCACCACTGAGGAGGCTGGACATGACAAGGGCAGATGCGCTGAGCTTGAAGATTTTTGAACAGAAACTTCAGACAGGGGAGAGAGAGGGGTGAAGAGAGGGAGCCAGAGTGTGGCACGGAGCATCCGAGAAGCGTGGGGTCACCTCAGAGATGTAACGTCAGTAACGGGAGTGCCAGCAGCAGAAGAGGGAGGAAGGCAGAAGTAGCTCAAAGGACAGTGGCCACGGGCTTTCTCTGATTAGTGACAGACACCAAGCCACAGACCCAGGAAGCTCAAGAGCAGCCTGCTGGATAATTGCCAAAGACATCTAAGCCCAGGTCTCTGCCATTCCACCCATGGCAACCCAAAGGCAAAGAGAGAATCTTGAAAGAGGCTAGAGAAAATAAGAGTGTTGGCCTGGGGAGGTACAGAGTGCATTCCACCTTGCTGGGCTGAGCACGTGGCCCTTCTAACCTCCCAGGAGGCCACAGTGGCGTCACCCAGCTGTCACACAGGAGAAGAAACAGGTATGAGTCGGGGTGGAGGAGTAGGGGTCAGTCTTGGGATGGGGGTCACAGGGAAGGTTCTAATGAGACCAGGGACAGAAGGACAGGGAGGGACTGGCCAGAGGCTTCCAGACCCAGAAAGGGCAGGGTGACTTGTGGACTTAACATATTCATGAAACTCAGAGTGAAATTCCCCTCAGTGCCTTCATCCCAAACCCAGTCCCAGAAAACAGTCCCCAGGAGCAGCAAGAGGTGCATGTGCCTATGTGCACACCTCCTGACCTTTGTGTCTGTTTGCCTTGCTGAAGTGCACCTGCTGCTCTATGCTCCTCCCCCAGGTGGAGACGTGCTCTCTATGCATCTACATGGCACGCAGCCGACAGCGTCCAGTGTGTGGCCACGGTGGGGAGGTGGGGGTAGGGGTGGGGTTGCTGAGCAATGTGTTTAACTTCTATAAACATTTTTGAATTATAATCTTAAGATTAGCATATATGTTATTTCGTCAGCTTCTCATTTACTGAAGTTTCAGAAATGCTCTCTATTAAAGCTTTAACACATTAGATCTGACTTTACACCAACTTAGTTTTCATCTAAAATAATCTTCTTCCATGTATCATACTACTAATACTTTATCATAAGCCATAGAGCAACATAAGCTAAGCTCCTATTCAACTGTGAAGCTTTTTGTCGGTGCTTGAATTTTGCTTAAGAAAAATAGTTAATTTCTGTTATACTGCTTAGATCTTTTTAAATTTTATTGCATTAACATACACAAAAGTGCACAAATTTTATAAAATATACACATCAACCATCACAAAATTAGCACTCATGTGCATTTTGCGGTCGGGAAATAGAACAGTAGTCCAGAAGTTTCCCTCCATCCCCACCCAAAGGGGAACCACTATCCTCATAGCTAATGGACAGATTATTTTTGTCTGATTTTGAAGTTAACAGAATGCAATTATATAATACCTATTTTGTGTTTGGCTTTCTTTGTACAATAAACTGCATGTGTGAGATGCGTTCACATTGCAGGTTGCAGCCCTTGGTTCATTTCTATGCCTGGCACTACCCCACTGTACAAATAGACTGTAACTGTAGGAAGTGTTCCTTCTACAGTTTTCGGATTTGGGGCTCTTGCCAGCTTTTTGCTGTCACAAGTTCTTCTGCTTTAAATGTCTGTGGACATGTGTCTTCGTGCATTACGGGCGCACATTTCTGTCAGGTATGTGCCTAGGGAGTGGAATTGCTGGATCATATGATGCATTGATACTCGTTTCCTGTAGTCCCCATCTTCCAAAATGATTGCACCAGTTCTTACTCTGTACAGTGGGGCAGGAGAATTCAAGTTTTTCCATGACCTTGTCCACACTTTATGTTGTCCATTTTGTAAAGTTCCAGCATTCCAGTGGTCATGTAGTGGTGTCTCATGGTGAAGGTTTGGTTTCCATTTCCCTCATGACTTCACATGCTCACTGGCTGTCTGGGCACCTTGGTCTGAGAATTACCACGTCTGCCTGTTTTTCCACTGGATGTCAGCCCTTCTCTTACCTGTCTTGCGGTTCCTGTGCTAATGTGGTGCTCTGTCTTCTCCCACGTGCACTCACCTCTGCACACTTCACGATGTCTTGATGAACAGCGATTCTCAGTTCTAACGTAATCCAGTATATCAGTCTTTTTCTTTTCATGTTTTAAGAAATCTAACCTAGGTCAGGAACACATTCTTCATATCTTCCACAAGTTTTATTATTTGCCTTTCACAGTTAGAGCCCTAGGTGTCTGGAGTTGAGTTTTGCATTTGATGTGAAGGTGGGATCATTTCCATTCTCCCTGTGTGGATACTCCATGGTTGGGAGCCTGCCCTTTGCCCACTGCAGCACACAGGCACTTGAGCCTCGTGTCCATGAGCCAGTGTGCATCCTAAGGTTCTTCTTTGGTCTGTGAATCAGTTTCTGCACTGATAATCTTTAATTATTCTAGGAATTAGATTGGTATTTCATTTAATCTCTGTAGATGTTTGAGGAGAATTAATTTTTGAAATATTGAATCTCTGAATATTTTGTGACCTCTGTTTTATGTAGTCTTTAATTTTTTCAATATTTTATGATTTTCTCTACAGATTCTGAATATATTTTGTTATGCAAAAGTTATACAGTTTAGTTCTAGGTGTTTTGATTTGTTGATGTTTCAGTTACCTTTTTTAAAATTTTATTTTCTGTTTGCTGCTATAAAAATACAGTTGCAGTAAAGCTTTTTATTTCCAAATTGGTTTCCTATTAAAAATATTAAATGCATACTAGGCATTTTAATTACAGATCCCACTGTCATCGAAAAAATTTATCCTGTCCGGCTAACTGAACTGATAATTTTTTTTAGTGAGTGAGTTGGCAGCTCATGCCGCAGTGATCAGTCAGGTGCTGCTGTCAGCTCCAGGCCACTGGGTGGTCAGTTCCCGTCTCTGTGTGAGGGTGGCCAGTTGTGAGAATTGAACTGTGGGTAAGGAGGCTATGGAAACACCAGAAAAGAAAGTGCAGTGACTCCTGGTCGGTAGGGGCTGGGCCACCTTGGCGCCAACCTGGAGCGTGGGACTCTGGAGCCTCAAAGCCAGTCCTGCCATCTCTTCTTTCTCCAACATGTCCAGGCTGCGTGCATGATGGGTGGTTACTTCTGTGAAGCTCAGCCAAGTGCAAGTGTCACCCCAGCCCGTTCCTGTACTTGTGAAGTCGGCCAGGTGCCAGCTTGCCAGTGGTTGTGGACATAGCCCACAGATGCCCAGACCACTCTGGCCTGGGTTTCACCCTTCCTTCCCCAGCCCCGACTCAGGTGCCATGGGCAGGCAGCACGTACAGTCTGTCTGAAGTCTGGCTCCTCTCCTCTTCCTCCTGTGTTGGGGTGGTGATGTGTGATAGGCAGCTAAGGGGCTAGCACTAACATGACCTCGCATTGGGGAAAGCTGCCTATGACCTGGATGGACTTCAGAAGGGGGAAAGGTCTGGGGCGTCGAAGCTGGCTAAGATTAGCAGCACTTCTGCATGGATCTGGAAGTAAGTGGGGGAAATAAAAAGTAAAGGTAAAAGTCAGATCACGGCGAAATAAATGTATTTACCACCCCAGTAAGAATAGGAATGAGCCACTGGCATTGAAGTGGGCACTGACTGTTGGTAATCGTGTGTGCCTACAACAGGAGATCCAAGGAAAGTGTCCCGGGCAGGCAGCCTGGCGAGCCAGTCTTGGGTCATCAGTGCAGAGGGTCAGACGGAGCGTGGGGACATCTGGGCCCAGATCTCTCTCACCTTTTATGAGCCCAGAAATCTAAGCTGGAAGGTGCATGGGGGGCCCCTGGCTGTGCCAAGCACACTGACTGGCGCTGATGAACCATCCTCATCAGGCACATGCCCACTGGCCCCTCTGTTTTCACCATCCCACATTGATCACTAGTTCTGTGTTTTGAAACGGAACAAAGACGATGAATTTAAAGACAAGTCAAATCACATTCCTGCGCTTCACAGGGACGCTGCATGTGCACACAGACAGACCATCTCATGGACCCAAGTCCTGGGGCTCTGGGACAAGCACGCACCCAGCTTGTGGAGTGACAGGAGGACGGGGGGTGGTGTGTGCTCCCGTGCATTACAGGTGCTTAAAATAGTCTCGTAAGAATTAATTCTTTTAAATTCCAGTCATTACGGTGCCATTTTCTACCATCATGTCATAGTTTTCTGAAAGGAAATTGAAGAAAAATTAGCTTACCTGCAGTGTGTCATTGTTTAAGAGAAATGATGACCAAAGCTTGCTTCACGCATTTTGTGTCCGTTTCTTTTATCATTTGAAATTTTTTCAGCTAAGTTATATGATTCTTCTTGAGGAAGAAAGCCTTTCTAACCTTGCTGTTTTCCCAAGAGCATTGTTTTGTAAGGACAGTTAATCATCAGTTAAATATCATCACTCAGAGATACTGAAAAACACAGAAGAATGTGGATTGCATCTTTGGGCATCTGGGACCCAGCAGAGAGGCCCTCAGGGCCTGGCATTCCCACACACCTGAGGGATGCACAGGCCCCACCCAGCGTCCAGACCACCCTCCAGCCCACCCTCCAGCCCAACCCAAAGCCTTGAGGTTCCTCCCGCACCGTCTGCTCAGAGCCCAGAACGAAAGCCAGCCTCAGGGATTGAAGGTGCTCCCAGCTGAGCCTCCGCCTCCCACAGGGAGAAGCCCTCCCTGGGGCCAGGTGCTGGGAGGGGCTGTTGCCCTGATTACTTTGCTGGACCAGACTTCCCTGTGGGGGCTTTACTTCCTTAGTAGTCCTTCTGGTTACAGCATTTAGCCATTTTATTTAGTCAGTTCTTTTCCCAAAATAAGGTAATTGATGCCATTTAAGCATGTTTTACCACATTTAAATAAAAAGCAAAAAACATTTTGATAATCAAGATTTGACCAGTCTTTATTTCATGAAGTAATGGAAGTTTGTGTACTTAATGGAGGTGCAACCAAAGATCTAATGATGAGACTGAAAAAGAGTATCATTTCCAGGCCGTCAGCCAACATGCAGGTCCTCCCTTGAGGCCCTGGCCGCTCGCGGCATCGGCCAGAAGCAGCCTTCATCCCGAGTCAGAGCCTGTTGTCTCTCTGCCATAAGACAGCCCACTAAGGACTCAGATTTCAGCTCCTCGTTTAGAGCAGCCTCTTCGTCACTTTGTGCCATGCTCGTTTTTAGCAGTTGATATGTGTAATTACATTTAAAGTGAGTGTACTCCAAGTGCTTTCACAGCATTTTGATGCTAGTGTTATGACCTGGCAGTTGTCCTCTGGTGGCTGAATAAATGTGTGTAAGAGCTTTTGGGTTTGGTCGTGGCCTAACACAGCCTTTGCCCATGTGTGGAAGCTTTGCTGGCTTCCAGTGACCCTGAGCGGCTGCCTGGCACAGATTCAAAGTTCTCCTGTCATCTGCTGCTAATTGCTGTCACGGGCACACTCCTGTCCCCGAGGTGATGCGAGCAGCGGGCGCCTCGTGCTCCCGCGTGTGCACCCTGAGGAGGAAGCAGCCAGTGGGCTGTGGGATTTCCCAGCAGAAGCATTGTTAAGTTACTTGGCATTTTAATACATGAGGTATGAAAGGAGGTGGCCATTTTGTGAAGGTTATTAATTTACTAAATCCAAGTGTTCTGTTTGTGATGTGTTTTAATGGCTCTGGTGCTAGTGACCATTTAGGCTGGCACAGTTTCCACAACATTCACGGAAGACTCCTCTCACCCTCCTTGTAAGCGGGTAAGTTTGTCAGGGTGCTAGCTTGCAGCACCGCATTATATTAATGTATTTTACTCCAAGTTAGAGAACAAGAAGGACGCCCTGCTCTGAAGGCTGAACTGTCCCCTGTGGCACTGGCGCAGCTGATAATCGCGAGCTAGAAAGATGTGTATATCAAATAGTTTACAAAATGAAGCCAGCTGTGTTTCCCTACATACTGCGGCTTCCTGACATGCATCATTAAACCTTATTAGCTACTTCCTTTTACAAAGATTCTTGTAGTCTTGAACATTGCATATTAACATTTTCTGCCCCTCCAACTGGAAATTATTTGCTTTATTGTAGAGTGTCAACTTGCTCTAGTTTCTGATGCGTTCTAATTGGTACTTTAGAGTATAATCATCGTGAGATACCATGCCATGCATTTCTTTATTTGGAAATTAATACAGACCTTTTCACTTTATCTGTCAATCTGGGCAACTTTTCACCCAATTCCCAACTCTTGGGATTGCTTACAAGCCATTAAGTATGAAATGGTTCATAAAATGTCTTTGAAGACATAAAGTAACACAAAAATTTTAGATGGTTTAAAGTAGTGTTACATTTTGCCAAGATACCAGTAATAAACATCTTAAATACACAGTTTTAATGATAAAAGGGAGATTAAGCAAGATGAAAAGTTTATTTAACCATGTTACGCTTTTTGTTTAAAATTTTTAGCAAATCTGCTGAATTCCATTTTCTTACGGAAGAATGCAAAAAACCGTAAGAACCATAGATTTTGAAAAACCAGGTAACATTGATTCAGAGTTAGATGTTAGACCAATATGATAGTTTTTTTTAACTTTCTCTCATTTTCTGCCATTCTGCAATGCTGCCTTAAAAATTAAAATGTCTGCATACTGTGAACTTTTGTTTAGTAGCTAGTCATGCCAATGTGCAGTGGACAGAAAATGAACAGAGCCTGGCCATATTGTTCAAGATGATATTAATTCCGGGGTGTTTCGAACACTGGCCAACATTTTACGTATCTCCCCATGTTTTTAATACAATTATAAATAGGTGGCATGCCTCTCACTGCAGGAGAATTTCATGAATTCAGTGAAATAGTGATCATAGTTTTAATTCCCGTAAATATTTTAGTCACAGATCTTGTCAAGTCAGCTAATGACTCTTGATTTAAAAACACTATTGAGTGGTTTTATGTAGTAATAGGTGCCGGATATCTGGAGATTGGGGTGGAGACCTTAAATGGTCCATAAACTCCCACATATCTGCACAACAAACCAGGATACGTTGCGGGAGGCAGTGACATTACTGGACACCAGCACAACCTGCATGTCTCAGCCCCATGGTACGCTGAGGATTCTGGCAGAGCCGCTGCAGAAGATCAAAATGTGAGATGTGAAACCAAAGCTATCGCACTGGAGCAGTTAAGCACTGAGGAATTTTCCTGCGAATTGCTATCTTTTTTCCCCCTTAGGTACTGTTCCTTAGAATCAGCAACTTCATGATGCTACAGTTAGTGTTTGACTGAAGTAGTTCTTAATGACCGGACTCTGGGATCTATCATGAAAACATTGTTAACTAATGTTTAATAAATTGCCTTGCACAAACCCTCGACTATGTTACACTTGTCGGTGAAGAATTTGGATGGCAACATTTTGAAATTAATCACCCAACAAATTTCAGAGCTTATTGCAGTAACTCACCTGTATCATGACCTCTTAGGGAGAGAATCTAGGGATGGAAATTAAAGTTTCATTGTAAATTAATGACATCGTTTACTAGTAAAAATTTAACCATTGCCTTTCCCAAAATATTCTAAGGAAAATAAGCTGGTAGAAGGTGGGTTATTCCTCCACAAACCATTCAATTTCTTTAAAAAAATGTAATGCTAGTGACCATGTCCCAGGCAGGCCCCAGGAAGCAGGGCTGATCTGGTGTCTGGCAGCTCACCCTAGCCCCATGCCACATGTGCCACGTGGATGATTTGCTTGGGAGAAGGAATGTTCTGATATAGTTTCCTCTTCTACATCCCAGCCTTTTCCCATCATCTGTGGTCCAACTATTCCATACCATTTACAGGAATAATTCCTTCACTACCTTATTTTCTGGATATTAGAAAGGTATCAGATAATTCTCTTAGTCCTTTGAAAAGAGTCTATAGAGGGTTTCGAAGAGAAGCAGCCAGGCTTGGGAATTTCAGAATTCAGTAACATTAGGAACCCTGGCTGTGTATATAGTAATTTCCTTGCTAACAAATAATAATAGAGCCCAGATTTTATTATTGTTATTATTATACTTAAAAATACTATTATTTTCTATTCAGTAATATACTTTATAAGTTACATTCAAGTGAATGCCTAAGAATATATTTTAAAGGTGTTTCTAAAAAACACACACACAAACGATATTTAAAATAAGGGTCTTGCCACATTCAGGAGAAGATAAAGACATACGCATGTGCTTATCTCCCAGAAGAAAAACATGCAAAATAGTACAGCCTGGTAGCTATTGGAAATAGGCTAAAAATGAAGAGTCATGACTGCCCCAAATCTCAGAGCTTCACAGGAAACCGTGGCCTCCTGTTCTGACTGTGCCAGAATTGTAAGGCTAAAGGCCTTTCTTTAAAACGTCAGTACCATTTAGAGTATATATTAGAAAAATCAGTTTTTCATGTTCCTAAGGAAAAAGAATTCCCAAGAGTGTGGGCTCTTTGAAGAAGCGTTCAAGCAGCCAGAGCTCCTGGTTGCACCAAGATGGGTCTGTGGATGGCACAGTGCCCGTGCTTGTCATCTACTCTGGCTGCAGTTTTTCCACCCTTTTTTTCTAACCACAACAAGAGCATTACTATACCCTAAACTTAATGGGGATTATGTTTTTAGACAGTAAGGATTTGAGAGTAGGTTAGTGCTATTTGTAAAATGTCTGTTAACTTAATAACAGCATTACCAAAATAAATGTATGTTTAATTAAATTAAATTGAAATCCTGATTTCTGGTCTCAAATTTCACCTACATGAATGATGCTGAATTTTGAGGTTTCTGAGTCAGTGATGGCTTAGTTATTGATATGATTATTTTAAATGGGGTGGTCTTGGTGAAAACAATTCGCAATTGATAGCTTCCTACATTGTTAAGATGAAAATAAGCTAAATGTATGCAGGATCTGGAAACCATTGGCGTAAACTGCTCTTAACAATGTTACCGATTTAGTTTGTGGGTCTGAATCTCCAGAAAGCCTCAGCACTGTACTGTGCTGGTTACCTGCAGTATTTTGGATATCATGTATTTAAATATGATTCCTGATAACGAAAGATTTTTATTCAGGAAGTTTTCCCCAACATATAATACAGCATCTTAAAGTCTATAAATTCTGTCTTGAGTTCTGAATAACAAAGTATGTATTTAGAATAACTCTTTTTGTTCAAAAATAACATATAATATGTATGAAATATACTAGATTGGTTGAATTGGAAATTGAAGTTCTGCTTTCGACAAAAGGAGGCTTTCAGAATTCCGAAGAAATAAACATCAGACTAAAGCGCCCTCTGCTGGCTCAGCCGCAACACACTACACGTTTGCTCTTGGCTTCCCCACCTCTGAGCTACAGCATGCAGCAGAGCACACAGATTACATCCAGTACAGTGTTGGAATGGTGGTTATTTGTGCAGTTTGGCCTACTTATATCCCTGATTTTCAAATAAGCTATTTGAACTGTTGTAAAATAAGAACAGGAATGCTATCCGTTAGAAAAGCATGGGGTTTTCTTAATACTGAGTGCCATATTTTAATGACACATAGAGTACAAATTATATTTCAAAATAGTTTCCATGCTGTTTTGCATATTGTACATACACATTTTTGTTTTAAATATGGCTTTGATGTATCACAGTTGAGAATGTTTGAAAGAATTTATAAAGATTAAAAAATTTAACTTAGCACTTAAGTTGCTGTATTGCTTTAAATTTGATGACTTTTGATATATTGGTGTTACTTAAGAATTACAGAGGATTTAGAAAGATTAATCTAGCAGGAGGATAGAGTAGAGGGGAAAGAAGTTTGACAGGACTAATTATTATGGAACTCTATTAATGTATGAGGTCATTAGAGAGTAACCAAGAATGGATGTTTTTGCTAAGGCAAAAGAGTGAAGTAAAACTTTAAGATATAATAAACAGTTCATTCATTCAAAAAAAAAAAAGAATTACAGAGGAGCTCTCAGACAGCAACTCTTGTGACCAGTTCATCCCGCATGAGCATTCAGAGGAACCCTGAGATTTACAAAGCAGTCTGAGGTGTGGATGTATACATGTGTTCATAGAGGGTGTGCTATTTCTGGCACTTTTGACAGTTATGAAAAGTATGCTGTTAAGTGGATATGTGTCATAGGAAATGCTAGAGCCAGTGTTGATATTTCTAAATGATTTGGAAAGGTCAACCATGAGAAGACAGCCTCATTCTACACTCATGAAGCCCCCTGCAAACTCAGCAAGTAGTATGTTCAAACACTATAGGAATAATTTCACCCTTAACAGCATGTTTAATGCAGGCCAGCTGTCAGAGTGACCTGACAGCACCCCTTGTCCTGATCACGGAGCGGGGGGAACCAGGCATACAGTTCCTATTGGCTCATCTCCTCTGTACATTTCTCACAGGGTTTACTTCCTTGTTGAGTAGTTGAGCCCTGCACTAGTACTTTGTTTATATAAAAAAATAGAACGATCCCATTTTCTTTTTAAATGTTAAATATTCAAGGAAAAATATATAATAACCATATAGTCAGCAAGGAAAATAGCCTTAAAAGCTGAATAGAAAATGATCAGGCAAAATTTCTTGGTAGGAAAAAAATATAGGGTATGAAATACTCTTTAAAATGTTTACTATGTATAGATTTCGGTTTTTAAAAAATTAAAGCAATTCACGTAGCATTCAGGATTGTCCTGATGCTTGTTCAGGGAGATTTGAGAGCGCACACCAGTCAGCCGGCTGGCTTGAATGGTGAAGGCAGTGCGCTTCAGCTGCCAGCACGGCAGGGTGAGTGGGGGCAGCTCGGGCATCTGCTAGCGTGCCAGCCCGCCTGCGCCAGACACCTCACACTTGGTAGCTCACATCCAGCAATGGGTACATAAGTGAACTTGAGGGGGGAAGGCTGTACAGCATCATTTCTTAAAAATTTATACTTTTAAACTCCAAAGATAAGAAAAGTTATTGCTGAAAATTTTAGGAGTTAGATTTAGTGTCTGAGTTTCAATTATTTTAAATACTGAAGTATAGAAAAAGGTCTGAAAATTACCTATTTTTTCCTTGTTTCTTAAGGTTCTACTAAAAGTGGAAAGTACAGTGTTGATTTGTTTCAAGGAAGATTAAAAGGACTGTGCTTTTTATAGGAATTTAAGTTAGGGTAATCATATCCAAAGTCTGAATGATGAGGCCCTGAGGGGCTATCCAAGAGTAGTTCAGCTGCTAAAAGATAAACATTAACAATAATGTTACTTTTTCCCCTAAGTAATTTTGGTTGTATAACGCTGTACTTTTCCTCCTGCGGAGTAGGTTTGAATGCAGTAACTGTGAGATTGGAGGCTTTTTTGTGTGTGTGTGATCTATCAGGGAAAATACAGGACAAATTAAAGTAATATTTAGCTTTCTGCGAGAGTTTAAATTGGCTTTTTGACTTTTGACATCTTATTAATTTGCTATTCTAAAACAGTTCCATATATTGAGTAAATGCGAGTTTTAAAGGAATGGTGAAAGTATTTTGATGTAAACATCGTGTTAACCCAGGATAATGCCGTATGAATGGCAGTTGCGCTCCTGCCTTTTGTTTAATCGAAATTTTTCTTACGGAAGAC
Organism: Smutsia gigantea; assembly: GCA_032199065.1. Classification (NCBI taxonomy): domain Eukaryota; kingdom Metazoa; phylum Chordata; class Mammalia; order Pholidota; family Manidae; genus Smutsia; species Smutsia gigantea. The sequence continues at coordinate 88,357 of JAVSCE010020505.1, forward strand.
TTGTGTTTCAGTTTGGTGTACATTGATCTCTCAGGGACTTCCTGGAATGTTGGGAGGTTTAACTTTGAGATGGATTGGAGTGGTGCTGTGTAGGTAAGGTGGATTCTCATTCGTCCACATACTAGTTAAAAAAAACCTGACTGTTCTTTTCTTGATTAACCAGGAGAATACGTGTTTGCCCCTTATTGTTGGTCTAACCCATTATTTTACTGAGAACCATTAGCTATTTAAAACTTGGTACATAAATTAAAGAGGAGCTAAATGGATTTGTGACATTGCCATTAGTAGCATTTTAGATTATACAGGCGATTACTGTGTTCATTACCCTAGAACAGCCCCTTTGCAGAGCCACCGTGGTGTCTTAGACATTATGCACAAATTTTCCCTTGGAGATTAAAATTTCCAGTAGTGTATTTAATTTTGTTATCACAGTTGTTTGAAATAAAACAAATATTATGACAAGTAGAAGAACATTTGCTTTACTAATATAGGAAATTATACAATAAATGTTGAAAATTACTTCCTTGTGTACTTAATTTACCTTTTCTTACGCAGTCATAATTTCTTAAAGTGATTAATAGCACATTTTACGGGTGAGAAGATTTTGCAATCATAGCAAGAAATATCTGGTCTATTTGGGTGTTTTAGGAACTTTCTTAGAAGGAAGAAAGTTAAATCAAAACTCAGGTTAACATCTTCTTTGTGGATTAATTATAAGTTAACTGGTTTTTATATTGAACAGTTTTTAAGAGTCCAAATTGCATTTTAGATAAGTTGAGGAAACTTTTAGAGAAATGAGTATAAAAAGATTACTTATTAAAAGTGGACTTTTTTTTTAAGTTAAATTATGTCCTTTCTCACTGTGTTTTGTCAGAATTGACCAAAAACCCTGTGACCAAAAACCCTGTGGCCGCGCTCTACACTGTAGCTTGTGTGCAGTTACATTCCAAGAACAGTCACAGTTGAGACAGGATGCCTGAAAGAATGCAGGGGACCAGCCATTACGGAAAAGTTAGCGTTTTACTCTGGTTACCTCAACCGCATTCCTTTAAATTAGAAGCGGGTGGGAGGAGACAGTGCTTAGCTGACCCCAAACATTTTGTTCGCTTGTCTCCGTCATTTAGAAAGGTATTAATACTTTGCGTTACCTGCCTATCAGTGTGCAGTGGGCTGCCTTTAGAGTTGCCGTCCTATATGTGGCATTTTTTCAAAGGAAACTCTGTACACATTTCTGGCTGCCTTTGTCCCAGCTTTTAGTTGTCTGCTCGCTGTGGAGCAGCAGAAAGTGTGAGGTAGTGGTTATGCATTTTGCAAGACAGTAGTTCTTCATTTTGTTACAAAAAAAGACCGACTTGAAGGCCAGATTAAATCATTCCTTTCAGTTTTTAATGGGATTTGGATGAATAGAGTAAAATATGCACTTTGCATTCATTGATAGCATCTTTAGGTTGAGGTAATTGAGTCTTTTCTCCCTGACTGAATGAGTAATGACTTCATCTGACCCTCAGCGAGGCCTGAAACTTAGCCTGCCTTTGTCACAGCAAAAGAATCTTGGCTTTGAAACATGCTCTGCTTCCCTGGCTTAATTTTTCTTCATTTTAATCCAAAAACCTATTTTTCTCAATAATTCAAGCATAAACTACGTAGTAGTCGAAGTAGTGGAAATTGCAAGGTGCTTGTCTTTGCCGTGCTGCTCTTTAAATGGAGTTGATAAATCAGGGGCTGTGGTCCCCAGCTGCCTGGTTCTCAAGGGAAGCGCAGCCCCTACGCGGCAGTACTGCTGGGAGTTTCCAGAACCAGTTCGTGGTCCTGTCCAGCCTCTTGGCCATCAGGGGAGACGGCAGGCTTTGCTGGTTCTGCTGCAGTCCCTGGAGGTGGCGAGCGCAGAGGCATTCCTGTCAATCCCGTTTTCCTCCGTGCGCCTCGGCTGGGAGGAAAGTCCCAGGAGGACCGTGTGCTCTCTGTCCTGCAGCCCTGAGGACTTCCTTCAAAGACTGGCTGGAGGGGGGCCTCATCTACCGTCATGTTAAATTTGAGGAGATATTCTGTATAAACTGATAGCTGGGTTTTTTTTGCAGTCTCCTTAGTTAGCAGTTTGTATAGTAAATGGCCAGGCAGGACCACATTTCACAGGCCTTAGGCTTTCTTCCCCTGGTCTGGCCTGCATAGTGAGAGGGTGCAGTGGGGCCTGCAGAGGTCCCCCTGGCCCCCAGGGCCTTTGCATGGGGCCCAGCAGCTCCCAGCTCACGTGAAGACCCTGCAGTGTCCTGTTTGCTGTGGAAATAGCACCCACACCCCAGACAGATGTCACCTGCATTGCTTCAGGTCTCTGATGTCACTGCCACTCTGATGTTTCTGTGCTGCTTTAAAAGCCCATCAGTGTTACCGACAGCCATGCTGATTGTGTCCCGTAAGGAGTGACCATCTATAAACTTCTCTTTATAGCATGTATTTACTGGTGTTTGTCTTATTTCTCCTATTAGACTGGTGGCTTCTTACAGGTCAACTCCCATAGTTTACTCATTTTTCATAAACTTAAGAGTTTAGCAAAAAATGTACTAGACATTTACATTTATTTGTTTAATGAATTAATTTTTCTTCACAGCTTCATGAATTTTGTATTTCCTAACTACAGGCCCTAATGTTCTCACTAGAGTTTGTGGCAAATATTAATCAAAAGCAGATATAAACTAAACAAATGAGATCTGGACAAGGCTAGTGTTTTACTGGCTTCAAAAGGCTTAGAATAAACCAAGTGATTAGTTAGCTCTATAGTTCCCAGACTTCTCAGTTTGGGAATTGTAGTTCCTGAACTTTAACCATGATCAACAGTTGTGTTCTGTTCAGTACTCTCTTGGAATTGGGGGCCGCTCGGATGGCAGGCAGATGGCCACCTGATAGGACTCTGACTTCTGAGTGTCACATCTTGAATGAGCAGTGCTGTGGGTGTGCCCTGGCCAAGGGGGCACAGTGGCAGTGAGCCACGGTGTGCCCAGGACCCCGTGGCAGCCCATGTTGTGTGGGTCTCTCCAGCCCCTCTTGGTAGGTGGGTAATGCCAGTTCACAGATGAGGAAAGGGAGGCTTAGCGAGTGTAAGGCTCTTCCCCAGGGCCCCACAGTTAGGAAGCAGAAATTCAAACCCAGTTTGTAAGGCCAGCAGTGAGAATAACAGTAGTGCACAGCTTCCTCAGTATCGTCACGTTTGACCCAAGTCCCATTAGGGCACTGGTCCAACCCCGTTGTATAGACAGAAGGACTGACACTCAGCTCGCCAAGGCTACCCAGCCAGGGGGAGAGCCTGCCCTGGAGCCAGCCTGAGTGCGCAGCCCCAGGCAGCCTCGCTGCTCTTTGGCCTGCAGCTTCCTTGGGCCCTGGAGCCTCTCTGCAGGGCCCAGGAACCCAGCCCTCCCACCACATGCCACCTTGCACTGTGGTCGCTCAGCAGGGAGACTTAGCAGGGGGCTGGTGTTGCAGGGACGCTGGAGCTCGAAATCAAAGTCATGTGCCTCAGGCATGTAGAGCGAGAGCCCGCCCTTCTCTCTGTTCCCTGGATCCCTGCAGAGGCAACACCAGGTGAACTAGTTTTTGCTGACGTAATTTTCCTTCCCATTTTGCTCAGCTAGGAAGTGACCCACAGATGAATGGAGTGTTATATGCCTTACTGGGAGGGCCTGCAGTGTAGGGTTTGTGCAAATCAAAAAGGTTTTCATTATAAGCTAACTCCTTTTTCTGTGGCTTTTCTTAATGAAGAGGTTCTCTTCAGAGAGGCTCTTGTCAGAAGCGACAGACGCACTGGCCTGTACTTGGGCTTCAATCGAAACGAAACCCTTCAGTGGGGGCACGCCTGATGCAGTGCTTGCAGAGGGGAATGAGCACCTGCCCCTGAAGGGACTAGCCAAGCCTCCAGTGCCCGCATGTGCCTCTGTCCTGGAGGCTGCTGCAACCTCGTCGTCCGAGGGAAGGGCCAGAGCCATAGTGGGTGGACCCTCTGGCCTCTTGCTTCTCGCTAGACCCTTCTGGAAAGGCTCTGGGGACCAAGACTCACTTTCGCAAATTCTGCCTAGATCTCTGAGAGGCTTCTCAGGAGAAAAGTAAATACGTTTTCCTGTATCATTGTAACGAAGGCTAATACAGAGGATGTCACTTACCGTGTGTTCATATTTGTAACTTTGGGGACACACGGTTATGCCCTAACTTTGTGTTTTTCTTTCAGGTTGGTTTGTTGGACCTTGAACTCAATCAGCTGACTAAAGCACTGTTTTTGGCCTTAGTGGCTCTCTCAGTCGTCATGGTAACTGTCCAGGGCTTTGTGGGCCCGTGGTACCGCAACCTTTTCCGGTTCCTGCTCCTCTTCTCCTACATCATTCCTATAAGGTAGGCTTAAGAATGAAGATGAAACAAGGGACTAGCTTCATTGAATATGATTTTGTGCGATTTCTCTCAGTGTGAAAGAAATTATCTACACGCAGAGGTCATAGCCAAGAACTTTGATGAATCATGAGGAAATCTTCTCCAGGAAATAGTATTTTGGGGAGGCAATTCAGTTTTGTTAGGGTAATTTATAAATATGATACTTTTCCTTATATAAATATATGAATGACATAATCTTCAACAATTGGGAGATTTTTTAAACATGGATCTGAATTCAACAAAATATTCTTTGTTAATTGCTGATTGATTGTCATTTCTAGTGCCTTTGATCTGTACGCAGTCACTGGCATTCAAAGTTATCTATGTTTCAGAGACCATCTAATTTATCTGTGAGGTTCTATAAAATACTAAGGCAGTCTTTTAATATGAATGATTTTTCAAAATGATAACCCATCTAATGGAGATTGGGATATAAAGTTAATACTAGATGTCTGCTTAAAGACTAATATTCACAGTATAAATTTAAAAATACTTTAAAATTTTAAAATATTCCCCAAAGGATATTTTAAAAAAGACATCCTGAATACTACCACTGAAAATTCTCATATGAATGAGCAATTAAAACCAGATCAATCTTGCATAAACTGAAGCTAGACTCGAGTGCTCGGTGCAGGAAGGGGACCAGGGAGCTGAGGAGGCGCCCGCAGCCCCGGACGGTGTTCTCTGGAAGCCGCCGTAGCGCGAGGGCTCTCAGCCCGTACGGCGCCTGCGCGCCGTGCTGCCCTGGTGGGGCTCGCTGTCGGGCAGAGGCCTGTGTCCTTGTTCCGCCGGGAACAGTCTTGGGGGCGCTCTGTCCACCGGCCGGAGCATGGCTGGCTTGCCTGGCACACAGAACAGAACAAACGGTGGGCACTGTTGTGGGGGAATTGGATTCACTGCCGGCGAAGACCCTCCCTCCCTCGTGAGGACCCCGGAGCGGGCTTTCTGCCTAGCGGGTACCAGCGCGGAGGCCCGCCTGCCTTCTCAGCCCCTTGTGTCCCCTCCCTGCACACCGCAGGCAGCCCGCCCCCCTGCCGGTCCTCACTCCGTGAGTGTCCCATTGTCACTGGTGCTCTGCTCACTCTTTCCGCCTCTCGCCTTCACCAGTTCTGAGGTCAGGGCCTCCGCGGCCCACTTTCTGCCCCAGCGGGTGCCCAGGCCAGAACGCAGGGCCTGTGCTGGGGCTTCTCTCGCCCCCCTGGGGATGTCCCCACATCCTCACATTTACCCCACAGACATGTACTAATTCTGAGTGCCGCACGCGGGCTCTGGGACATCGTCTTTGCGCCCGGAGACTCAGGGCAGGTGTCGGCAGCCAAGCCGTGCTTACTGGTCACACGCGAATGTTCCCCGTTCAGACATGGGGCCTGTGGGGTGGTTCCCAGGCTACGCTCAGCCGCCTGTGGGCACAGGCCCCCTTTCTCCCCTCTTCCTGCGCTGGGCCCCGGCCCAGGCCGCCATGCGGGTGCAGTGACAGGCCAGGCCCGTGTCGCCGACTGCCAGTCACCGTGCCGACCCGTGTGGCCATTTGTGTGCGTAGGTCCGTGTGCAGCCAGTGGGGTGCGTGGGCAGCCGCCACTGCTGTTTGCCACTCTTCCATAGTGTGACCCGGGCCTGGTGCAGGTCACTGTCTGCGATGGGTTTCTTCTTTTATCTGAAAAGTAGCTCTTGAAACCGCCCTTGCTTCATTCTCTCGCCATTCAGTCACCCAGCCTGCAGGCCTTACGTGCCGTACGGGACCTTGGTGCCGTCCACACGGGCTCCCTGGCCCTAATTTTGGCCACTTGCAATCCAGGGCCTACACGCAGTCGTTGTGACAAGTGAGCCTGTAACCCCCCGAGGAAAAAAAAGGCCGCGTGCCCAGCCCAACACCTACATCCCTTCTGTCAGCCTGGGGCGCTGCAGCGTTATCTGCAGGCTTGGGAGGCCTGATCCGTGGGAGCCCCTCCTCTTGGACCCCCGCCTCCTCCCCGGGATCCCCTCCCATGCCGCGGGTCTGCAGGGACCCACAGGGCACGTGCTCGCTGCTGGCTGCCCTGCTGTCGCTCTAAAACGCCAACGGAGGGCTTCCGCTCCCATATTTGTGGAGCAGACACATGTTTCTGTGGGAATTCCCAAGCGTTTTTTCATTGCTTTCATCAGTTTTGTTTCTTTTCATTTCAGTTGCTTTGTGGGTTCTGAAATCCTACCTGCGTGACTGCTTCTATTGTACAGGGCAGAAGGCCTAGTGAGAACTCTGTCCCTTCTTTTTTACAGGACACGTCAGTTTTTGACCAATAGAAACCAGTGAACAATATCCAGATTTTTATACTTTTTAAATGAAATATTTTATTTCTATGGACTGTCTCCAGTTTCTTTCTTCATTAAAATGACAACATAAAGAGATTGACACTTTTTCATTATCAAATTGACAGGAAAAATCAGTTGTAGTTATGAAAGCTAATATGTTATAAGCATTTTTAAACTAAAACCAGTTTTCATTATTTTTCATATTTCAACTATATGTGTTTATAATAAAATATTAGGTAATACCTAATAAGAAGGAAGTATTATTTATAATCTCACTAAGTTTGGCAAGTTCTTTAAAGCCTTTCAGATGTGTGTATACATTCAGCCTTATAAATATGAATGTGCATATTTATCTGTGTAAAAGTATCAGCAGTCACACACACATCCTTTTTCAAGTCTGTATATCCTTTTAAAAAGTCTGCCTGCAAAATGAGGAAGGTGCCATGCTTTCTGCAAGTCTATCTTCTGTTTCTCAACCAACAATTTTATATTTAACATGTTCCATCAACTTTACAGACATTTACTAGGCAGAATTATAACTGCACCTCCATTTTCCTCCAAAATACCTTATGCCTACTTCAGCGAAATACTTACCTCATTTTCCATGGTTTGAGATTGCAATTAGAGAGAGCAGGTGAAAACTGTAAAATGTGAAAAATATAGGACACTGATTTAGGGAATTAAGGTTTACATTTTCTTTAACCAAGTTAGTTGTCCTTTTGAAAAGTTTCCATAAAAATGAATAACAGTACATTTTAGCATTTGCTAAATATGCTTTTGAATTTAAAAAAGGGTAGGTGTTAAAATACTTTTTAGTTTTGCAGTGTGCATTTCTGGAAAGTGCCTTTTCTTCTACTGACCTAACATTGTTAAAAGGCTTTTCAATTTTAGGAAAGTTAAGCTGTTTTGTAGAAATTCTTTATAGAATGAAATATTTCTGAGTTATCTGATACAGTTTGTTATTCAAGGAAAATATTACAAGTAGCTTACATCTAACTCTCATGTTTCTAAATGGTTTGATCACTCCTAACAAAAAGGCAAGCGATGGGGCCCTCTGGTGCATCAGAGCTGTGTGGTCAGGGGCTCGCAGTCACTGACTCTGTCCTTGTGCCTCTTCTGCCCATGCTCTTGAAAGTGCTACCTGACATGCCAACTGAAATCCAAGAGGCTGTCTCAGTGTGAGGGCAGAGGGATTTTTGTTCTCGCATGAGGCATTCCCGGGCAGCAGGCAAAATGGTGTTTAACAGTTAAAACTGCATCCCTTCTGAGAAACATGGAAGAACCTCTTTCTAACACACTAAAGTTGATGGGCGTTGTGGCCTGGAAGGCAGGGTTTTCCTCACATTTTCCACACGTCAGGCAGCCAAGCCAGGGAGGGGAGGAGGCTTGCCAGTGAAATGCTCACACTCTCATTCTGCCAACTACCTGCCTGAAGGAACACACGTGCCCTGCTCAGAGCACCGCTCATCCAGCAGACTGGGGATGGGGTATTGAAAATGGCAGGTAACACATTTCCAAGATTTGCTTCAGAATTTGGAAATTAACTTTCCTGAAGGTTTATTGAAGGAAAAATCAAGTTACTTACAGGTGAGGTACCCATTCTGTGACGCTTTAAAAGTTGTGTTGACCTATCAGACGTACTTAGTAAGCCGTCATTTTCCAGGTAGAATGCTTGGGGAGCAGAATGTGTTCAGCCTTAGACCCAGGAATGAAGTTCAGGTATTGATGATTTGGGGAATTAGCAGCCTATCCAGATTGCAAAAGATGCCAACATTGGAAGAGTCTTTGGAAAGCTTAAACAGGAGAGAAAACTAAGGCTGTGGCTGGGCAGTGTTTTGCTGAAGTAATCAGGTGTGTGATGTATTGATGCTCAACCATCTCAGCAGAAGCCAGGAATAGACAGGGTTATCTAGGAGAGGTCTGTGGGGGAGCCTCTCTCTAGTGGTGTGGACCCCCCCGGCATACACAGAACCCACAAAAATTCTGAGAATGTATCAAGGGGGAACACTGCCAGCTTGAACTGGGAGGAACGAGCGGGACAAAACGAGAGAAGCCTGTTACACTCCCAAATTCTGGAGGCAGGAAGAGGGCCGATAGAGCTGCCCAGCTGCTGGTGTGGCTGTCTTTGGGTGCCGGGAGAAGGGCTGAGGCCAGAGCCTGGAGGGGTGCTCCAGCTGGGGGCCTACAGAACTTGTCCTGCCAGGCAGCCTGCAGCTACTTCTGGGTTCTGGATGATAGTTCTTTCCGGTTCCATGATTTGCTGATAGTCTTTCCCAATTTGTAGCTTAATTTTTATTCACCCAGTGGTGAAATAATGCAAAGAGAAGTTGTAGATTTCACATAGTCAAATTTATTAATCTTTCACTGTTGGTTATCACTCCCTGTACATGTGTAGGAAACCCTTCTCTATTCCAGAATGATGAAGCTGTCCTCTTGTATTAACTTCCACAAGCTCATCAGGTTCACCTTGACCATGGGAAATGTCATCGTCTTTTCTTACGATGTGAGCTCTGATGTTCACATATTGATTTCTATACAGGTTATCCTCTCATTCTTTACAGAAAAGACTCTGGTCAGTGATGCAGCCCTTCTGTCTTTGCCACCATATACCAAGTGTTCACACATGCACAGGTCTGTTTTGGGCCCCTGCTTGTCCCCTGGCCTGTCTATTCCTGACCAAGTAACAAACAAAATCACATCCCTTTATAGTCAGTTAGGATTTGCCAAGTAAGTCCTTCTTCCTCGTGATCTTTAAGAGTGCCTTGATTCTCCTTGGCCATTTGCACTTGATAGTAAAATATTCAAACCATGAGTCTGGCATATCTTAATTTTTTTAGGGCTTTAATATCTCTGAGTTTGAAAAGTTTCTTTGCAGAAATCTGTACAACTTTTGTTAGGGCTATTCTTAGATACTTGATATTTTTTATTTTTTATTTTTTTTTAAGTTGTATTTCATTTTATTTATTTTTTTTGTCTTTTCTTTTTTTAAAAATATAATTTATTTTATTATCATTAATCTACAATTACATGTGCAATATTACAGTTATTAAACTACCCCTTCATCAGGTCCCCCCCCCCACCAACCCCACTACAGTCACTGTCCCATCAGCGTAGTGAGATGCTATAGAATCACTACTTGTCTTCTCTGAGTTGTACTGCCCTCCCCGTGCCCCTCCAACATTACATCTGCTAATCGTAATGCCCCTTTTTCCCTCTTATCCCTCCCTTCCCGCCCATTTTCCACAGTCCCTTTCCCTTTGGTAACTATTAGTCCGTTCTTGGGTTCTGTGAGTCTGCTGCTGTTTTGTTCCTTCAGTATTTTTTCTTTGTTCTTATACTCCACATATGAGTGAAATCATTTGATAGTTGTCTTTTTCGGCTTGGCTGATTTCACTGAGCATAATACCCTCTAGCTCCATCCATGTTGTTGCAAATGGTAGGATTTGTTTTCTTCTTATGGCTGAATAATATTCCATTGTGTATATGTACCACATCTTCTTTATCCATTCATCTACTGATGGACACTTAGGTTGCTTCCATTTCTTGGCTATTGTAAATAGTGCTGCAATAAACATAGGGGTGCATCTGTCCTTTTCAAATTGGGCTGCTGCATTCTTAGGGTAAATTCCTAGGAGTGGAATTCCTGGGTCAAATGGTATTTCTATTTTGAGTTTTTTGAGGAACCTCCATGCTGCTTTCCACAATGGCTGAACTAATTTGCAGTCCCACCAGCAGTGTAGGAGGGTTCCCTTTTCTCCACATCCTCGCCAACATTTGTTGTTGTTTGTGTTTTGGATGTTGGCCATCCTCACTGGTTTGAGGTGATAATCTCATTGTGGTTTTAATCTGCATTTCTCTGATGATTAGCGATGTGGAGCATCTTTTCATGTGCCTGTTGGCCATCTGAATGTCTTCTTTGGAGAAGTGTCTATTCATGTCCTCTGCCCATTTCTTAATTGGATTATTTGCTTACTGTTTGTTAAGGTGAATGAGTTCTTTATATATTTTGGATGTCAACCCTTTACCAGATACGTTTTTTATGAATATATTCTCCCATACTGTAGGATGTCTTTTTGTTCTGCTGATGGTGTCCTTTGCTGTACAGAAGCTTTTCAGCTTCATATACTCCCACTTGTTCATTTTTGCTTTTGTTTCCCTTGCCCGGGGAGATATATTCATGAAGAAGTTGCTCATGTTTATGTCCAAGAGATTTTTGCCTATGTTTTTTTCTAAGAGAGTTTTATGGTTTCATGACGTACATTCAGGTCTTTGATCCACCTTGAGTTTACCTTTGTGTATGGGGCTAGACAGTAGTCCAGTTTCATTCTCTTACATGTAGCTGTCCAGTTTATCCAACACGCGCTGCTGAAGAGGCTGTCATCTCCCCATTGTATATCCAAGGCTCTTTTATCAAATATTAATTGACTGTATATGTTTGGGTTAATGTTTGGATTTTCTATTCTGTTCCACTGGTCTGTGGGTCTGTTTTTGTGCCAATACCAAATTGTCTTGATTACTGTGGCTTTGTAGTAGAGCTTGAAGTCAGGGAGTGTAATTCCCCCTGTTTTATTCCTCCTTCTCAGGATTGCTTTGGCTATTCGGGGTCTTTTGTGGTTCCATATGAATTTCAGAATTATTTGTTCCAGTTCATTGAAGAAAGCTGTTGGTAGTTTGATAGGGATTGCATTGAATCTGTAGATTGCTTTAGGTAGTATAGCCATTTTGACAATATTTATTCTTCCTAGCCAAGAGCATGGGATGCATTTCCATTTGTTAGTGTCCTCTTTAATTTCTCTTAGGAGTGTCTTGTAGTTTTCAGAGTACAGGTCTTTCACTTCCTTCGTTAGGTTTATTCCTAGGTATTTTATTCTTTTTGATGCAATTGTGAATGGAATTGTTTTTCTGATTTCTCTTTCTGTTAGTTCATCATTAGTGTATAGGAAAGCAACAAATTTCTGTGTGTTAATTTTGTATCCTGCAACTTTGCTGAATTCAGATATTAGTTCTAGTAGTTTTGGAATGGAATCTTTAGGGTTTTTTATGTACAGTATCATGTCATCTGCAAATAGTGACAACTTGACTTCTTCTTTACCAATCTGGATGCCTTGTATGTCTTTGTTTTGTCTGATTGCTGTGGCTAGGACCTCCAGTACTATGTTGAATAACAGTGGAGAGAGTGGGCATCCTGTCTTGTTCCCGATCTTAGATGAAAAGCTTTCAGCATCTCGCCGTTAAGTATGATGTTAGCTGTGGGTTTGTCATATATAGCCTTTATGATGTTGAGGTACTTGGCATCTATACCCATTTTGTTGAGAGTTTTAATCAGGAATGGATGCTGAATTTTGTCAAATGCTTTTTCAGCATCTATGGAGATGAGCATGTGGTTTTTGTTCTTCTTTTTGTTGATGTGGTGGATGATGTTGATGGATTTTCGAATGTTGTACCATCCTTGCATCCCTGGGATGAATCCCACTTGATCATGGTGTATGATCCTCTTGATGTATTTTTGAATTCGGTTTGCTAATATTTTGTTGAGTATTTTTGCATCTACGTTCATCAGGGATATTGGTCTGTAATTTTCTTTTTTGGTGAGGTCTTTGCCCGGTTTTGGTATTAGAGTGATGCTGGCTTCATAGAATGAGTTTGGAAGTATTCCTCCTCTTCTATTTTTTGGAAAACTTTAAGGAGAATCGGTGTTATTTCTTCTCTATATGTCTGGTAGAATTCAGAGGTGAATCCATCAGGCCCAGGGGTTTTGTTCTTGGGTAGTTTTTTGATTACCACTTCGATTTCGTCACTGGTGATTGGTCTGTTTAGTTTTTCTGTTTCTTGCTTGGTCAGTCTTGGAAGGTTGTATTTTTCTAAGAAGTTGTCCATTTCTTCTATGTTTTCCAGCTTGTTAGCATATAGATTCTCATAATATTCTCTTATGATTCTTTGTATTTCTGTGGGGTCCGTCGTGATTTTTCCTTTCTCATTTCTGATTGTGTTTATGTGTGTAGATTCTCTTTTTCTCTTAATGAGTCTGGCTAGGGGTTTATCTATTTTGTTTATTTTTTCAAAGAACCAGCTCTTGGTTTTATTGATTTTTTCTATTGTTTTATTCTTCTCAATTTTATTTATTTCTTCTCTAATCTTTATTATGTCCCTCCTTCTGGTGACTTTGGGCCTCATTTGTTCTTCTTTTTCCAATTTCAGTAACTGTGTCTTTAGACTATTCATTTGGGAATGTTCTTCCTTCTTTAAATAGGCCTGGATTGCAATATACTTTCCTCTTAGAACTGCCTTTGCTGCGTCCCACAGAAGTTGTGGCTTTGTGTTGTTGTTGTCATTAGTCTCCATATATTCTTTGATTTCTGTTTTGATTTGGTCGTTAACCCATTGATTAATTAGGAGAGTGTTGTTAAGTCTCCATGTATTTGTGAGCCTTTTTGATTTCTTTCTAAAATTTATTTCTAGTTTTATACCTTGGTGATCTGAGAAGTTGGTTGGTAGGATTTCAATATTTTTGAAATTACTGAGGTTCTTTTTGTGGCCTAGTATGTGGTCTATTCTGGAAAATGTTCCATGTGCACTTGAGAAGAATGTGTATCCTGTTGCTTTTGGGTGTAGAGTTCTGTAGATGTCTGTTAGGTCCATCTGTTCTAGTGTGTTGTTCAGTGCCTCTGTGTCTTTACTTATTTTCTGTCTGGTTGATCTGTCCTCTGGAGTGAGTGGTGTGTTGAAGTCTCCTAAGATGAATGCACTGCTGTCTATTTCCTCCTTTAATTCTGTTAGTATTTGTCTCACATATGCTGGCGCTCCTGTGTTGGGTGCATATATATTTATAATGGTTATATCTTCTTGTTGGACTGACCCCTTTATCATTATGTAATGTCCTTCTTTATCTTTTGCTACTTTCTTCGTTTTGAAGTCTATTTTGTCTGATACAAGTACTGCAACACCTGCTTTTTTCTCTTTGTTGTTTGCATGAAATATCTTTTTCCATCCCTTCACTTTTAGTCTGTGTATATCTTTGGATTTGAGGTGAGTTTCTTGTAGGCAGCATATAGATGGGTCTTGCTTTTTTATCCATTCTGTTACTCTGTGTCTTTTGATTGGTGCATTCAGTCCATTTACATTTAGGGTGATTATTGATAGATATGTACTTAATGCCATTGCTGGCTTTAGATTCGTGGTTACCAAAGGTTCAAGGGTTGCTTCTTTACTATCTAACAATCTAACTTAACTTTCTTGTTAAGTTATTGTAAACACAGTCTGATGTTTCTTTCTTTCTCTCCCTTCTTATTCCTCCTCCTCCATTCTTTCTATAATAGGTGTTTTATTCTTTGCCTTTAGTTAGTATTTGGATGGTCTGCTTTCTTTGCTATGATTTTATTTTCTCTGGTGACATCTTTTTAGCCTTAGGTGTGCTTCCATCTAGAGCAGTCCATTTAAGATATCCTGTAGTGGTGGTTTATGAGAGGCAAATTCTCTCAACTTTCGTTTGTCTGGAAATTGTTTAATCCCTCCCTCATATTTAAATGATAATCGTGCTGGATACAATATTCTTGGTTTGAGGCCCTTCTGTTTCATAACGTTAAATATATCATGCCATTCTCTTCTGGCCTGTAAGGTTTCTGTTGAGAAGTCTGATGATAGTCTGACTTGTAGGTGATCTTTTTTCTCTCTCTAGCTGCCTTTAATACCCTGTCTTTATCTTTGATCTTTGCCATCTTAATTATTATGTGTCTTGGTGTTGTCTTCCTTGGGTCCCTTGTGTTGGGAGATCTGTGAGCTTCGGTGGACTGCGAGACTACTTCCTTCCCCAGCGAGGGAAAGTTTTCAGCAATTATTTCTTCAAAGACACTTTCTATCCCTTTTTCTCTCTTCTTCCTCTGGTACTCCTATAATGCGAATATTGTTCCGTTTGGATTGGCCACACAGTTCTCTTAATATTCTTTCATTCCTAGAAATCCTTTTATCTCTCTCTGCCTCAGCTGCTCTGTACTCCTGTTCTCTATTTTCTATTCCATTAACAGTCTCTTGCATCTCATCCATTCTGCTGTTAAGCCCATCGATCGCTTGTCTGATTTCTGCGTTGTCTTTCCTCAGTTCCCTCACTTCCTCCCTCAGCTCTTGTACATTTCTCTGTAGGTCCATCAGTATGGTTATGACTTTTATTCTGAATTCTTTTTCAGGAAGACTGTGCATTTCCATCCCTTCAGATTCCGTCTCTGGGGTTGTCTGGTTGATTTTGGTCTGAACCATATTCCTCTGTCTTTTCATGGCTATATAATTGGTCACTGATAGTTGCCACGTATGTCAGCTGGGCTCTTTAAGACTTTAGAAAGAGAAGAGGAAAAAAAAGAGAAAAAAAGAAAGGAAAGAAAAAACAAAAAAAATGCCCACCGGACGTAGATTCTGTGGGAATGCTGTAGGTGGCGCTGTTGCCCCACTATTCCACAGCTGTGACTGCGCCGGTCCGCAGGGCCCTTTATCGCTCTGGCAGGGGTGGGAACGAATAGGAGGCTGTTGATCTCAGTGAGAAGTGTAAGTATGGCTACACTTCCTCAGTCGCCAGCTAAGGCGTCTGAAACTCCCCCGGACTCCCAGCCTGCTGGGCTGAGTGTGCTGGGGCGATCCGCCTCCTCTGCTGGGCTCCTGTCTCTTTAAGACCGCTGAAGAAAGCGCGCGCTTTTTTTTTTTCCTTCCCGGGAGCCGGCTGCAAGCACCCTGGCGCGCTCCCCGCTCAGATCCTGCCCCTCTGTCTCTCCAATCTCCGCTGCACTGCGCGATGTGGGTCAGCGCTCCCCGCGCAGATCCCCGGGGCTGGCTACTTCGTGGGGTGTACTTCCACTCCCTCCCGGCTCCGAATCCTCTCCTCCCGCCGGTGCGCTGGGGTCGGGGAGTGCTCAGGTCCCACCGGGTCGTGGCTCCGTATCTTACCTGCCTCTTGGGATGCCGAGTGCTCTCGGGTGTAGCTGCACGCTGTGCGCTTTCCTGTGTATTCTCGTCTCTCTTTTAGGAATAGATGTATTGGCTGTGTTTTCATAGATAAATATAGTGTTGGGAGGAGATTTCTGCCGCCCTGCTCACACCGCCATCTTCCCGGAAGTCGATACTTGATATTTTTTAAAGGCTGTTGTAAATACTATTTTTGAAAGAAATATTTCCTATGTATTTGTTGCTGGTATAAAATAAAAATGATTAGTATAAACATACTGAATCCATTGGTTTTGGTAAAACTTGATTGATTTAAATTATTAACCTGGAGCTTATTGGATTTCCTTATAGATAATCATATCATCAGTAAGTAAGGATTGCACCTTTTGTTTCCTTTCCTTGTTACTATAGCAGACATTTCGGGCACAGTGTTAAGGTAGAAGTGATGATAATGGGCATTCTTTTTTTTCCACTGAGGCAAAACTTTCAACATTTCATCATTAAGTATGCTCTAAGTTTGTATAGAAATCCTTTACTATATTAAGGAAGTCTTTTCTATTCCTAGTTTTCTAAGTGTTTTTAAATCATGAAATAGTGTTAAAAATATTTCTGCTAAATCTATTGAGATGACTTTTCATCTTTAGTTTTCTTCTTTAATATTTTAATATGGTAAATTGTACTGATTGACTTCTTAATGTTATACCTACCATGTATTCTTTGGGGGAAAAAAGCAGCTTAATCATGATATAATAGTCTTTCGTGTATTACTACATTCCATTTGCCTGTATTTTTTGTGAAATTTTTGTGTGGTTTACTTAAGTGAGATTGGCTTAAAGTTTCCCTTCTTGGCCCTTTGGTGTTCAATAGCAAGATTATACCACTCTCATAAAACACGTTGGCAAGTCTCCTCTCATTTTCTCTTCTCTAAAACATATTACGTAAAATTATAATTATCCCTTGGGCATGTACATATCAGTGAGGCCATGTAAGCCTGAACTTCTCGCTGTGGAAAGATGTTTGACAAAGTTGATTTCTCTGATAGGTTAAATACATTCCTTAAATTGTTATAGTGAATAGTGAATTTTAAGTAGTGAAGAGACTTGATTTCAAGTTTTTTATTTCTTCTTGAGTCAGCTTTGCAAAGTTACGGTTTTTAAGAAATGTGTCAACTGCACTTAAATATTAAACTTAATGCACAGATATTCATCCATCATGCACTCCTGTCATCTCTTGTTCATACTGCAGGCCCTGTGCTGTTAATATTTTCATTCTTGGTACTTTTTCCTGCCCTTTTTCTTTTCCTCTTGATTAGTCTTCCCACAGGTTAGCGTACTTCAGTAGTCTTGGAGAGAAATCTACTCGGCTTTATGGAGTCTCTGTGCTGTATAATCTCTACTTTGTTAGTGGCACCTTGCTTTCTTCCTCCTGCCTTCTTGAGGTAGTTGCTTAATTCACTTGTTTTCAGCTTTTTTTCCCCCTTTTTGAATATAGGCAGTTGTGGCCACATATTTCCATATAAGTATTACTTTGGCTGCATCCCAAAAGTTTTCTTTCATATGTTGTATTTTTGCTGTTGCCAAGTACGGAATGTTTTTTAATTTCCACTGATTTCTTCTTTGACCCATGGTCATTACAAAGTTACTTCTTAATTTACAAACATGTTTTCATTTTCTAGTTATGCCTTTGTTCGTATTCATGTCTTTGTTCACATTTCGTTAATTTCATTGTTGGAGAGCATACCTTTTGTTATTTCAGATCTGTGGAATTTGTTGAGACCAGTTATACGACCCAAGAGTTAGTTGGTTCCTGTAAACGTTCTGTGTGCACATGCAGAGAACTCCGATTCTGAGTTGTTGATCGCAGTGCTCCGTGCATGTCCATCAGCTCAAGGTTGTTAATCTTGTCTTTCAGTTTCTCCATCCCCGTACTCTTTTCTCTGCCTTTTTTAACAGTTGCTGAGACGTGTGCTAAAATCTCCATCACTTTGTGAACTCGTTTATTTTTCATGTTGTATATTTTGTGACTTTGACATTGGATGTATACAAATTTAAATTGTCATATATTTCTGCTGAATTAAGCATTTTCTCATTATAAAGTGACTGTCTTTATCTCTGCTAAAGCTTTTTGCATTAAATTCTACTTTATTTTATGTTACTATAGGAATCCAGCTGGCTTTAATTTGCTTAGCATGTCTTTTTACATCTTTGTACTTTCAACTTCTCTGTGTATTTATGTATATCTCTTGTAGATAGCATGAAGTTTAATTTTATCTACTCTGATGATTCTGGCTATTTAGAGCATACAGAAGTAATGCTGTTACAGTTTTAGTTGAAATCTATTGTTTTATTTTGTGCTTTTATTTCTGTATTTTTCTCCTTTCTTACCATTTTATTTATTATTCTTTTTAATTACACTTTTTTCTATAGTAGTTTGGAAGTTTTATAAGCAGTTTCTGTTTTTTCAGTAGTTATCCTAGATATTAAAAACATTCTAAATTTATCAAAGTCTAAAGTTAGTCATGTCACCTTAGAAGTGTTTAACTCCATTTACCCTTTCTGACCTTTTTTGTCATTTACTTTAATTTTAATTCTAGTTTTTCGTAAGCCCCAAAGTGATAATGTTTCATGGTTGTTTGGGTTCATCCTATTTTTGTGCTTCATTTCTCTTTGCGCTTCACACCTTCCATGCAGAATGATTTTCCTTGACAGAAACTCATTCTTCAGTTTTGTTTTGTGCTAGTCTTTGATGGGAATGCTCTAGATTATGCCTGGCTTCCTTTAAAGAGCAGTGTCACCCGCATGGATTCTGTGCTGTCGCCTCCCCTCATGGCTGGTCAGCAGTCATCTAAACGCCTGCCAGCTGTCTTTAGGTCCGCCTTTAGCTTCGTGCCCTGGCTCTGCTGTGACGGGTCTGCACAGAAGTCCCATTGCATGTGATGCTTGGGATTTGATGTCTTCTTAGGTCTGTAGTGGGCTTCTCTCTTTCATTCTAGAAAATCTCAGCCATTATCTTCATACTGCCTTTGCCCCTCTGCACCCCCAGTGTCGGGGACGCGAGTGCAGCATTTGTCAGCCATCCTCCCCGGACTTCGTTTCTCCTTTTCCTCCTTTCGTGGTTTGTGTTTGTCATGTGTGATATCTGATGCTGTCGCCGGTCTTTTTCTCTTGTATTTTTTCCCTCTTGCTCTTGTTCATGGTTCGTTGTTTGACTGCGTGCTTTGTGGTGGGGTTGTTTGGTTTGGTTTATTTGTTTGGTGATTGTATGTAAAAAGTCAATCATAGAAACCACTTGAGATCAAAGATGACAGGATGTTTTTCTGCGACTGATATACATGCTGCTGCTGCCGACTGGGAGGTACCACCTGTCTTGGAACGCATTAATCTGAGTTCAAGATTCAGTCACTGACTCATTTAAGAAAAGTGATCCTGGCTCTGTCTCCACACGAGGCTCACAGGCTTCAGTTCTCCCCTGGTTTGAGGGATTGCCTGTCATGGTGAGTGGGTGTGCGAAGGAGGCCTTGCTGACTTCCATGCTGTGTTGTGGACTGGTGCATGTGGGAAGGAGGCATCACACTCTCTTAGTGCTGGTCTTTGTTCTGCTCCCCTGACAGGTGGACACCTGGAGAGAAAGTTCAAAGCCCCAAGGTTGGCAGGCGGCCTCAGGACAGAGGAGTCTGTGGGCATACCTCTGGTAACTGATGTGATTTAGCCCAGAAATTCCTCACTGTATAGCTAGTTCTATTTCTTTTAAGAATTTTATGCAGCATAGTTTATGCAGTGTTTCTTACTGTTTTCAGTGGGAACATTGGTTCAAATGAAATATACTGCCACTACCCAAAATCACATAACTCACTTGCAATTTTTATATAAATAAGTTTGCATAAAAATAGCTGATGAACTTCTACAGCAGTACTTTCCAAGGGTAGAATTTCGAGGTCCCAAACATGATGAGCCTTATTCTTAAGAACGCAGTAGGCTTTCTCCAACAACAAAGTACAACTGTGTCATAGAAAACTTGAGAAATGCAGGCTTTTAAGAAAATGTCACCTGGATACATAAACTACACCGTGTCCTGTAATGAATGCAAACCACTGAGAAAAAGGAATAAACTGATACATACAAAAGCTTGGGAGTTTATGGAATGTTCCTGAAGTTATAAAATTACAGTAATGGGAAACAAATCAGCAGTTGCCTGGCTGCCGGGGCGGGTCTGCCTCCCTCTTGAGGGTGACCCGAGGCGTCCTCGCGTGAGGGAGCCCTCGTGTCTCGACGGGACCCGCTCAGACTGGGACGAGGTGGTGACGCGGCTCGGCCCTTGGGGCACGTAGTGCAGAGTGTGTAAACCTCAGCCTGCACTGGAGCTGACTGTGCTGTGGTGCTGTGAGATGCTCCCACAGTAGAGGCTGGCGAAGGGCGCCCAGGGGCCCTCTGTCCTGTGTGGCTGCTGTGTATCAGCCCTAAACTAGCCTGGAATTAGAAGTTAAAAAAACACCTACAGTCATCCCCCTAGTCTGTGAGAGTTAGTGCCCAGCTTGGCGGCAGAGACTCCAAGCCCCACGGTGTTGGGGAGCTGGGTTTGCGTCGGGCCCTGTGCCTCCTGCTGCGGCCACAGGCAGGGCTCCTGAGACCCCCTCGTGTGCTCATGGCGGGGGAGGGGGCCCGGACCCTCTGGCTCTCCTGACAGCCACCTCGTGTCAGTTCTTGTTGGCTTTTGATACAATAATGAGTAGCTCTTCAATGTTTGCAAGCATATTTACTATCTCATTTGCCTTTTGATTAGACTAAGGTATTTTTTCATAAAAGGTATTTTATCTATAGATGCAGTGTTTAAATTATTAAATACAAGTTAAAGGGGGAATTGATCTGTGTATCCAGTGGGTCTGAGGAGGATCATGCAGGCAGCTCGTGGGGCTGTGGCTGGAGCAGCAGCTCCCGCCCTTCGGGACTCCCCCCACGTGTTGGTCTGCTCTCCTCTGGGTCCGCCTCGCGCCTCCTCACCTGGCTCACGGCTGGGGTCAGGAGACGGACGCCTCAGGCTCATGTTCCGCTATCTTAATTATACAGGCAGGAAAACTCCGGAGAGCCTAGCCACCGCCTGCCGTGTGCGTGCTCTGGGCTGACCGCCTGGCACCCCGTGGCCTTGGAGACGGGGATCTCTCCCCAGAGCCCCCGGGCCTGGTGGGAGGGCACCGGCACTAGGCGGCCGGGAGGCACTGCCCTCCAGCCCTCTGCCCCCTGCGGCACCCTGTCTGCCTGAGCGAATGGAGCCGAGCCCCTCAGTGGCACTTGGGCTCTGCCTCTCAAACTTCTCATCTTTCCCCTCTGCCTGGTCAGCTTTGTTACTGTCTTGGCACCACCACCGCCCGCTTGGTTTGGGGGGCCTGCCTTACTGACGTTTGCCATTGCGTAGTCTTAGACTTTTGGAGATATTTTATTTTAAGGAGTATCTCTTAAGTTGCATGTAACTAGTATTTTTATTTATTTATAAACTGAAAGAAGTGCTACCTTTTAATAGGGATATTTGTCCTTTTCATATTGACACAAAATATTTGACTTTCCCCCTGCTTATGCATATGTGTATATGTGTACCGCTACACGGATTGTTTCCTGTGCAAGCATGTGCACACACACAGGCTCCTCCCAGCTCCAGGTGATACAGTGTTTCATGGGGCCCCCCTCACAAAAGCCTGAAATGATTCTGAATGTTAAAGAAGCCCTGAATTATTTTGCCTCTGTTCATTCCAGTATTTGATCTGTGAACGATATTTGATTGTGTGGGTCCCGAGAAAGTGGGCTGACATCAGTGTAAAGAGAAGGCAAGAAGGTGGCCCTCCCTGAGAACCCCCTGAGTGGCAGGGCGGGTGGCCAAGGCATAGCGACAGCCCCCCGCGGAGCTGCAGGGCCCAGGCACCCTCGCCCATCTCACAGCCACCGGCTCTCTGGCTCATTCCATCTTGAACACCGGTGCTTCACTTATTTTTTCCTAAAACACTATTTCAAATTCCCAATCCTCCTACTCCCATTCAAAAACTTAATAATGTGATTTGGAATTTTGGTCAGACCAATTTAAACTATTTTTCATACCTTACTGGGTTTTTCTGTTCCACATACTTGTATATGTGGCAGAGGATGCAAATCAAATGGACCCAGCACACTTGGGTGTCTGCCTGCTTTTGTTGAGCCCTGGGGCCTTGCTGATGACCTGCCTTCCCTAAGGGGTGCAGACATGCGGCCCAGCCCGGCCTTTCCATTTCAGTTCAGAGCCTGCCTTTGCCCTGGAACCTCGTCAGACTGTCCAGACCAGTGACAGTCTGCTCCACTCGTGGCACTTAGTACCTGCTTTTATGCGGTATTGCCAGTCCCCAGAGGGCCTCGCTGGGGCGCTGTCTTGCAGATGCTGTGGCTGGTTCAGGACGGTCAGGGGTGTCGCTGATCCAGGATGTTGGAGCTAGTGAGTCTGGGAGTCAAGAATCAGTGCAAGTCAGACATCAAACCGTGACTGTGTTCCCGTGCCACCTCCCGATGGAGCATGGGGAGCAGGTGTAGGAGAATGGAGGTTGAGTTGGAAGGAGGTGATATTTTGGATGTAGGGAGTTAGGGGAAAAGGGACCAGGGTGACGTAGAGTTTCCGGTGTGGGTGACGGCAGGTCACGCCATTCACTGACGTGGGGAAGTGTTTCCTCTCTGAGAAAGAGTGAGTTTGTCATTAGGCTGTCTGAACAGAAAGATTGGGAGCTGGGAAGATTAGCCCCTGCTGTGTTTCTGGTAAGTCTAAGGTAGGGGGCCCTTCACCATTCACGTGCTGCCAAAGCCCAGAAAAGAGGTCCCACCTGCACCAGGCCTGATGCCGTCTTCACGATGCGCTGCTCTGGGGAGGCATCTTGGTGCCAGCCCTCGCCCTCCATGCTGTGTCATGAAAAAGTTAAAGACATCACAGAATGAAAAATGGGGGAGAACCAGATAAAATGGCATCTGTGCCATTTCCTTTAAAAGACAATTTACAGGAAAAGGTCTTAATTACTTTTGATAACACTTCTCGTTAAAATGAATCATTTTCTTTTGCTCAGGTTAGGATCTAAAAATAAGTCTCACTCATGGAGGGATACATGTGAATTATTTCAGGTGCCTCCATGCCCGGGGGCTGGTTCACCTGGCAGGGGTCAATGCCCAGGCCTGACTGAAGATCAGGGCTTAAATGTGACCTGCCGTGTGGCCCTAAATGGGTCGCATGGCATATTTAAGGAAAATACACCTCGAATTTTTTCAGGGTCTAAGCTACCGCTTCAGATACTCTTATAGCTGTAAGATGAGACCTTTTGGGAAAGACTCCACGTTCTAAAATTAATCTAGTGCTTTCTTACTGTATCATGAAACCGGTCCACACATTCCTCTGTGTAACATCTCTGGAGCTCGCTGGTTGGTCAGATGGTTCGCCTCATTTCTCCTGTTGCATGACAGCCAAGGTCGTGACTGCAGCCTGTTCGCGCGACCGTCTGAGGCCGCAGGGTCCCTTGATGACAGCATCACACCTGCTAATTAGCAATATAATGAATTAAAAATATGTCTGGTCTCCATTATTCCATAATCATGTTGTGTAATTCTTAAAATACTAGGCTTAATTCTTTTGTTCACAAATCATTATTTGTCAACCAGAGGTCTAGGTTTTAAAATTCTACAAATTTGAACAGTACTAAAAAGTAAGGTAAATAAGAGTGATAATTACTGTCAGCTTAGTGTTTGCAATTTGAGCTTCTAAGAACTTTGACATTAAAATGCAAATTATCATACCAACATTTGATCAGAATATACTGTATCAGAGTAAACCTTGGCCTCTGCTTCCTGTCGAGTATTATGCGTCAGCCCCTGGAAGGGCTGTGGTCCTCAGTAGGTCTCTGCTATGAACTGTGAGCTGCACGCCGCAGCAGGCCTGCTTTATCGCTCACCAGCCTGAAAATCATGTCTACTCTTTTTCTCTGGTAGCTGCTGCGTTGTACACTTTCTGAAGGGTATTTGTAGTCAACCTGAAGTTTTTCAGTGGTATTTATTTGTAGTATAATATTTCACGAAATAATAAATTATTAGAAGTCTATCACAGCAGTGGTTCTGTGAGACCATTAGTCATTCATGAAGAGCACGACCATGGAGGACACTGGGGGAGGAGGCGAGGCGCCTTCAGGTCCCGCTCAGCCCCACACCCAGGAGCAGGTTCTGAGCTCTGGAAAAC
This sequence comes from Smutsia gigantea, assembly GCA_032199065.1. Lineage (NCBI taxonomy): Eukaryota > Metazoa > Chordata > Mammalia > Pholidota > Manidae > Smutsia > Smutsia gigantea. The sequence continues at coordinate 112,204 of JAVSCE010020505.1, forward strand.
CCACCCCGCCTCCCCACCCCATCCCTTATTCCAAGCTTCTTTGCACCCCGAACTCCTCCAGGACAGTGTACTGACCACTCAGGGGACACTTGCCAGCTCTCAGTGAGCCTTTCCTGCTGGTCAGCCAGTCTGGGCTCCTCACTCTGGCTGATGAAGAAAAGAGTTGTCTTTGTTCTGGTATCTGATGGAAGGCACGGAAGTCATGTCCCTGCACACGTCCAGCCCACCCTCCTGGCCACGGTGCTTAGCGCCCCACCGAGGCAGAGCCCAGGGCTGCTGCATCCTGCCCCACAGTGTCACCTTCTGGTGTTGTCATCTCAGAGGAGTTGGCTTCTCTATTTTAACAGGATTATAAACAGCCGAGAGATAGTAAGGCACTGGTCTAAAAGGTGTGTGTAATTGTGGATTAAAGGTTTTCTTTCTGATCAGTGTAGTTCTTAACGATTTTGAAGATGTGAACTCTATGGACAGATGTAAGTCAGACTGTGATCATTTGTGTTTTTTTAGCTTACCTACAGACTTTCTTCATTAACTCTTGGCTCTTTAAGTCTGCTTTTCAAGTGTGTACTTATAGGTAGAACCATACGAATTGCCATTTTGGGAAGTCAGAATGATTGAATGTCAGCAGCTTCACCACATAGTATAGGGACATCCTATCTGCTATTTTCTTGATGGAATTGAATCAGGCACAGGTTTTGCTGGGGAATCTGAAGCGCGCCTGAGTGGCCTTAAGTCTGATCGTTAATGAGTATGGATGAGGCCCACCTGTCACACTGCACAGGTGTGAGTCTGGGACATGCATGGTTCTGCCATAATCCCGTCAGGTAACTGGCTCAGTGGCTCACTTCTGACCAAATGTTTCCACAAGTTTACATGTAGAGATGGATGGAATGGTGATGCTTATGTGTACCCCATGTTCCACTCACTCTCTGCTGTAAAAACAGCAGTCAGCACAAGGGGTTAACACCCAAAATATATAAAGAACTCACACACCTCAACAAAAAGCAAATAACTCAATTAAAAAATGGGTGGAGGATATGAACAGACAGTTCTCCAAAGAAGAAATTCAGGTGGCCAACAGGCACACAAAAAGATGCTCCA